>CAJHUC010002605.1:0-22959 GCA_905146915.1 Ostreobium quekettii | reverse complement strand
TTATGTTGCAAAACTAGCTTCGCCACCAATTGGGAGATCACTTGTATGAAGACCTGTACATCTCTTTCTTGCATGGCAGAGGGCAAAAAGGGGAAGGGAGAGAAGTTCAGACCTATTCGTGACTGCTTGCACGCAATGTCTTGTGTTTGATGCTCCCGGCCTCTTGCACCACTCGACATATGTAGTCAAACAAACGGCTTGCCTGATGCAGAACAACGTGACTGCTGGTCATCAGCTGCACCTGGGCTGGATTCTTGCTCTCCTCCTGTACCCTGACTTTGCTGATGCCCTTGAGAGCTTTGGTGGTGGTCCATATGAATTGGGTTAAGCTGCTGTCAGTAATGAAGAATTTAACCAACTGATACCCTGCCCTGCAGTTCCGGAGGCACAGAAAGGGAAGTTGAAATCCAAGAAATCGGAGCTTTTGGTGAGAGGCAACAGAGCTCATGCCATTCCAATGTTTCCTACATCTTGAGTTGCTGTCTGTTTAAATCTTCATTGCTTCACATTCATTAGCAATTGCCAGAGCATTACCCTTTCACCACTTTTGGTATGCTGGGAGAAATCGTTCCTGTTGCAACAGCAATGTTTTAAGGTCTGAGCTGAGTCCATCAGCCAGTTGGCTATTGCTGCATGTGGCAGCTGTTTGGCTTGGTGGCCAGTTGACAACTTCAACATTATGCACCTCGCTCACCGATCTTGGCTAGTGTAGATGTGGAATTGCTGTATCATTCCACAGATTCAGTGGTGTGTTCCATATAGCATGGCAACAGGTGCTGCACTTTGTCAGCACATACAGCAGCAGTGTGGTGCCTTCGTTGGCTGTTGTGCCAGCTGTTCGTGGCATCTGCTGTTGTGCCAAGTGGTGTCTGCACAGCCTGACACGATGTCATTAGGATGATGGTGTACATTTCCAGCCACACCTTGCTCGTTGTTGGAGGCCAGCTGGCTCCTTTACCACAGCTTTGCATGGCTCTTAAGGCGACTGGTGGTCATTTCTTGCAGAAGAGTGGACTCTTCGATGGTGGACTGGACTCGTCTGATGACGACAACGTTCCTCTCGCGAAGCGGCTTGCTCAAAAGGACTCATCTGACGACGATGACGTTCCGCTGGCACAGCGGGCACCCTCTGCCAGAGTGCACGATTCATCATCTGATGATGACGTGCCTCTGGCGAAGCGACTTGCTCACAAGGGCTCATCTAAAGAATGTGGTGTTCCACTTGTGAAGCGGCCGTTCCCTGCCAGAGTGGATGAACCATCATCTGATGATGACGTGCCTCTGGCAAAACGGCGTGCACTGAAAAAAGAGTGAGAAAGGAGCCCACGCCAGGAAAGAGCAAGCAAATGCATGCAGATGAACCAGAGGAAGGGGCGTGGAAGGCAGCAGCACATGTGGTGCCTGCACACCAACGCCTGGCACCTGCATGCTTGCAGTGCCCCCTTTTGCCACCTTGAAGTTTGCTCCGCACACATCTCCATGCTTGCAGGGCCTCAGCCCTTTTTGTAGGGAGCGTCGTCAAAGTTCACCGCGGATCAGTGACAGATGAATACGATCTGTCTGGATATGGGTTGCGATATAGATGTTGTGACTCAGGTTCTGACGGTGGACGAATGCTGGGAGGTTTGACAGACGGTTAGGTCGGGTAGCTCGAGAGCATCGTGAAGCAGAGCAGTTTGGGTGAAGCCACAGGCACGGGCCAGCAAGAAAGATGCATGTGACTGAAAGGTCAAGGCTGCCCTGTCATATTTATTCGATGGCATTCAATGCTTTTGAATGAAATGGAGGTGTCTGCACAATTGTGCACTGAGCAGGTGGAGAGGATTTTATGCAAGAAACGCTCTGTCTGTGCCACTGCGCATACTTCTTGTTTCCATCTATTGAGTGCTGATAGCATAAGCGCAAACTCTGATGCACTGCAACATCAATGGCGGTGGCCGCAGCATGTAGGTGCATGGGCAGCCTTATGCTGGTGTTGTGATTTCCCCTTTCGATCGGCAGGATTGGTGTCTTGCCTGTGTGCTGTGCCCCGCAAAGGCCCCATGTGTGCAATGTGGCAGGTGGGCCCCTCCAAACAGGGCCTGTGGCCCAGTGCATCTTGAAATGGTTCCTTGCAGTAATGCGCAAGGTATTCAACGAAAGGTACATTTATGCATGGATGTTGTGGACCCAGCACAATTTTTGACGTCATATTGCTGCAGCGTGTGCACCTCCAGTACCTGAGTGACCAGTTTTCTCAAAGATGGATACGGATACTGAATTACTGGGCAGAGATGGTGATCAGGGGCTTCTGCGCTTTGCATGAGGGCAGCTCCAGAGCTTGACGACTTGTCTTGAACCAAGCTACTGTGTGCAGCGGCCCTTCATCGCCTTGTGGGTGATGGAGACTGCCTTTCTCTTGTGAGTGAAGTAATGAATGCTGTTCCAGCGACCGTGATCACACAGCTGGATGGCCACAAGCGGGTGCTTCTCAAGTCTCTAACAACAGAGTGCAAGCCAGGAGTCTCACCTGAAGCTGAATGCCCTGGATGTTGATGCCTGAGCTCCTACTGATTGCCAGATTCCGTGCAAGGGGGCTGTTTTGGACATGTCCTGCAAGCGGAAGACCAGCTGTGTATACGTGGGCGTGGTGCATCGTCTACGACTCGGCAATGTCATTCCGAGGAAAGTGCAACGCAACTGAAAGTGCACATCATGACAATGGTTACAATCCTGTGCACAACTTCGCCTTGGGGGCGAATGAGCGAAGGATTTCCGACATGTTGGAACGCAAGAAAGCGGTCGTGGATTGAAAGCCCACTTCTGCAACAGGCTGTGGGTGTTTCTGTTTGCGGTGGCGTTGGGGGTTTGTTTCTTGTTTGTTTCTTCCTTACATGGATGCATCGACATGATGTCACGGCATCGATCAATGTAGCGTACCATCCAGTGTGCGAGGGGCACGTCCGGGCCCAACTGTGTAACCGAAAACACGCCTCTAATGGCGGCCACAGCTGCCAAGTGGCGTTGGGGGTAAAGTAACGCGAGCTTCACTGCGCTTGCGGAAGCCACCCACGAAGAGCAGTGGGTTGGCTCGTCACAGTTTGTTGGAAGGGCAGCCAAAACTTATGAATCTTTCAAGAGTTTTCCCTGGGGTTGTGCATCAACGAATCGTTACACCGTAACACCAGCATCGCCACCCCACCAATTGTCTCCCAAAACGGACGGAAGGAGCCATCAACTACCCGCTCAATTGACCGTGGGCCGACAGCGCCCGTGCGGCGGGTACACTCATCCGGGGCCCGCACACCCAAGGGCACCTGGCTCCGCGTACCTCCTGCCACCGCCGCGCTCCACCCCGGCCTTGCCGCGACGCACCAGCGCGCCTCCTCACTCGCCCACCTCTCCCCCACTTTTCGCCACACTCCACGATGGCCTCCAAGAAGAGAAAGCTGATGAAGGTCATCATACTGGGCGACAGCGGGTGCGCCGCAGGGCGCCTGCCCGGCACGGTGCCGCCTCCCCCCCCTGTCGAATCTCGCGCCGGGCGGGAAGCATGAATTGCGCCGCGGCTGGAAAGGACGCAAAATGAACATGGCTGCGATTTGGCGCTTGCAGGGTGGGCAAGACGTCGCTGATGAACCAGTACGTCCACAAGAAGTTCTCCCCACAGTACAAGGCCACCATTGGCGCCGATTTCTTGTCGAAGGAGATCCAGATTGACGACAAGCTGGTCACGCTGCAGGTGGGGAGGGCGGGGGGCACCCTTGGGGCGGCCTGGGATGCCGTGCTGGCGGGCGCCCAGTCGCTGTGTGGACTTACGATAGGCCTGTGTGCCCGCCGATGCAGATTTGGGACACGGCGGGCCAGGAGAGGTTTCAGAGCCTGGGGGTAGCGTTCTACCGCGGAGCGGACTGCTGCGTCATCGTCTACGATGTGAACAACAACAAGTCGTTTGACAACCTGGACCACTGGAAGGACGAGTTCCTGGTGCAGGTGGGCCGCAATGTGTGTGGGTGCTGCGGCGGTGGCGCATCTTGACCTTGAGACCGGGGGGGGGGGGGGGGGGCTCTGTGCGGGAAGGCCTCACGGCGGGGGCGTTGCGTGCACTGCGTCGCAGGCGGCGCCCAGAAACAAGGAGAGCTTTCCGTTCGTGGTGGTGGGGAACAAGATTGATCAGGACAACGGGGAGAGCAGAGTGGTGAGTAATGCGCCTCGAGACGCCACCGGACGGCCGCTGGCTGTGGTTTCCCTGCCGGAAGCGCGGCTTCTCTGCTGCGCTGGCCGGCCGTTCCGCGTTAGGTTGTCGAGTGGCAGGGCCAGGAACCCCCTGAGCAAGTGTCCCAGCAGGTCACAGTTGGGATGCCCCATAGTGGGCATGCTGCATCCCTGTCTGCGGACTAAAGAACTGCGGAGCAATTTGATTTTGGTTCTGTGGAGCGGTTTGACTCCATTTGCAGCAGACTTACCCTCTGGGTTCAGAAGATAGGAAAGTTTGATGGCTCTGCATCCTGCCCAGGTGTCCGAGTATAAGGCCAGGCGCTGGTGCGCTGTGAATGGCAACATTCCGCATTTTGAGACGTCCGCCAAGGAGGACATCAACGTTGATGCAGCTTTCATGAATGTGGCCAAGAATGCTCTGAGCAACGAGCCTGTGGACGAGTAGTAAGTGGCCACAGCAGACAGGTTGACTGGTCCTATGGTCTTGCTGAAGTTGTCGATCACAACTTGGTGTGGTATGATGCCCTTTGTTCTCCTGGTACAGCTAGGGGCTAAGGAAGGGGCTGCAGCACTTTTGGCTAGGTGCACTTATCACAAATTGGCCAGGCATATTTTGAAGGCAGGCAAGAGCAGACTAGTGTGCCACAGGCAAGGGATCTCAGGCTCCTGCACAGTATGCACAGTCCAGGCTGCACCACATGCTCATGTGATAACTCTGTTGTATGTTGGTTCTTCAGCACAAGATGCTTATGCCAAATGTAGCACAGTTTCCACACTGAACGTTCTCTAGTGCTTGTGGGGATGCTGTTCAATTGATACAGTGTTGCATCAGGTGGGGCCTTGTGAGCAGGGCCCAATATCGCATTCATGTGAACGAGCAGAGCCTTTGTACAGTTTGACGGCTGTAGCCTGTGGGGATTTAACCTGGGTGCTTGTTCAAGTGTGTCGTTCCCTGCATACCCATGAGGATCATTTAGTTGTTGTTTGCCAGCTATTGTAGCACCTGTCGGACTGGGCAGCAAGAAGTGCAGTACCCAAATTTTCTATGTCTCTGGTGTATCATCACCACCTGCAACTCAGCTGATTAGATTGCTGCAGGCATTGCCACATTTTCCATGCTTTGTGCTTAAAGGTCAATGGATCACATCAAGTTTTCACTGGATGTCGCACCAAGCCTTGGTCTTATTAACACACGGTGTGGTGGTTACAGTTACCCTGACCCTGTTGACATGCATGCAACGCCGTCAGCGCCAAAGAGTGCAGCCTGTTGCTGATTGGTCCCAGGTCGACCTACTAATGGAACCCCTTGGGCGGCATAGAGAACACACTGGAGTTCACAGGTCCACCTGGTGCAGGTCAAGGGCGGGAGGTCAATCACTTCGGCATTGCACTGCCAGTTAGCACAGCTTTACCCTGGCAGGAATTTAGTACCCAAGGAATGTGGAAGGATTTGGGATGGTTGGGGAGGGGAGCGAGGCACCAGGCCATTGTGGCTGTTGAGTGCCCCCTGTTCGTATTTCTTTGTGATGAAGATTGCTTTGGCTGTGTGGGCGGCAGGGTGATTTACTGAACGAGGTAGGGGGAACTCGGTTTTGAACATCTTTCGTGTTGGAACAAGGAAGGGGGTAGCTGGTTGGTGTCGATTGGTTGATTAAATGCATGTCCATGAGTGCAAAAGAAACACTGCAGATCCTGGTGACTACTTTGGGCTGGGGAGCAAAGTCCACAGGCATGCCAAGGAGGCAGGTCCGGGCTTTGTAGAGCACTCCCATCATATGGTGCCCTGGTGGCACAGATTTAGGGTTGCAGATGTTAGCGACCCCTGCCGCTATCGCTTTGGGTGGCAGCGGAATCAGCTTGCAAGTGCCTTGGACCTTTTAAAGGCTGCTTTCCCGGCTTTCTAGTCTTTGGTGCTAGATTAACCCTGTACGATTCCACAGTGGCCTCCTGAGAGTGTTGTGGTTGGCGTTGAACTTGGTTGTTGTAAGCACAGTGCTCCGACTGTTTGACCTTGCATTTGTTCGCAGCAAGGGATCCTGCGCACAGCTGTGGTGTACAGAATGAGTGTCCTGCCATGTTCCTGCACAACTCACCCACGATCGAAGTTCATCTCCCTGTGCAGGGGCAAATGCGAGCTCTGTGAACTGCAGATGTCCAGAGTCCACAAGATGTCAAAATCAATGGGTGATTTTCGATGACCGGATGGAGATTTCGACGATTATCCTTTTAATGATTGATTCTGACCCTTTAGAGCTTTTTATTGATTTCGATTGATTTTGATGATTTTCGGATGATTTCGATGATTTTTGATGATTTTTGATGATTTCGGATGATTTTGATGATTTCGATTTCTCGATTTCGATGATTTTCGATGATTTCGATGATTTCGATTGTTTCGATGATTTCGACGATTTCTTTCGGAGGATGAATTCGATAGAGATTTCGACCCCGACCCACGACCAGTGCCGAGCGAGCCCAACTTGTATCAAGTACTTAGGTTCCATTTTTGTGCCGCTTTTGTTCAACCTCCGGCCCAAACCAGTAGAAGCAGCATCAACCAGCCTAACCAACAAAGCAAGCAAGCAATATCTCCATGCAACACCTACTGTCTGGGCGAACAGTCATGGTCTAACCCCTTCACTCGAAATGTAGCATTTCTGGCAATGGGCCAGTGCCCCATTCCAGGCAGTCCAGGTGACCCGTGGACTTCCCAGCCATTATGTGTCACCATAAAAGACCGTTGAACTGAGCTGAGCTGAGCCCCCGTACCTTTCATTTGATTCATGTGGTCAGCTCCATTTATACCTTTGTCCGGAAATGTTATCTCAACGATTTACTCTTTGAGAGCCCCAAGTGTTCTTATAACATATCCAGAGTCGCCAGTAGAGATGATGTGTGCTAATACACGGAAAGAACGTGCAGGGAAAAAGTCGAGCGGACGCATAAGCAAGATTTGCTTGGCGTTACGATGACTGAAGTTTCTCGAGCGGCTTCTAGTGCATGTGTAGTGTTGTACTACGTTCCTACTTCCTCCGTCCCAAATTAAATTGCCGTTATGATCTGCTGCCTCAGAAAACCTCAGAAGACCCACTGAGACATCTCAGAATTTCACCAAATTTGCCACAATGTTTTCAACTAAGTATAGTTTGTGCTCCCAAGGTCTTGGGTTAATCAGCTCAGTAGTCAATCTGCAATGGCATTCTAAACACACCCCACTTTTCCCGAAACACCGTAATTTTCAGGATGGTGCTGAAACCGCCTGTTTTCAGGCCCTGGACCATGTCACCCTATGGTGTCCCCCACCGCGCCAAGTGATAGAAGTTGGAGACGTACCTCAGACTGCAGGTCGGCGGGGAGATATAGAGGCAGAGGGCAGGCCACCAGCGCTTCTGGAAACACGTGATCGAAGATCCTGCCCATGGATTGCAGACTTGATGCTAAACGATTAAGACCATTGGTAAGCCGTTCCAGAATGCAATCGCCAATCCTGCGGGAATGAACGTGTCCCACACATGGCAAGGGAACCGCGGACGTCCCAAGACTTGGCGGGAGCAGTTTGTAGTGAGAGTTGAAAAGATTGCCTGGCACAACCAGCGCACGATTCGGGGAATGGAGATGGAGGCAAAAGTCAGGCGAGATCCTCGGTGATGCCATTTGGGACAACCTGGTGGCCTGCCCTCCACTATTGTATCTTTGCATTAACCCGCAGTCTAAAACGCATCCCTAAGTCGCGTCATTTTGCACGGTGAGGGGCATTGCAAGGTGGCATGGTCCACGGCTCAAAAGCGGGATGTTCCGGAGCCACCTCGAAACGCTTGGCTGAAAGACCTGTTTTCAAATTGATATTGCGGAATGAATACTCAGCCAATTGAGTCACAAAATTTTGGAGCACAAACTGGACTTAAACTAAAACATTGTAGCCAAATTCTGTGCACAACTGAGATGATTTGGTAGGTTTCCCAGGCCCAAGGCTCATAACTGCAATGTAATTTGAGACGAAGAATCTGATGGCCCTTAAACGGCTCAGAAAGGCAGCCCGGCCCACAATGGCCGGGGCGAGCCTACCCAACGTCGCCCTTGGCAGAAACTCATTAACATGATAGTTAATTATGTTTCCCAAAGTTCACGATGTTCATTGCTTTTTTTGGGATTTGGTACAGGCTTTCCAGGCGAGGCATGCTGGAGTCGATCTCAGTCAAATGCAGTGACACATGACTTCACAACGCAAACCAAAATTGTGACATAGTCATGAGATTACAACTGTATTGGCGCGTTTTGGCACCCTTTTCCGCATTGTCCACATTTGCGTGAGGTCCGAAGCCACAGACAAAATGCACAAATAATTTGGCAACGAAATGAATTCACAGACGTCCCAATGAGCCGTCCAGCAGTAGCTCTCCTGCATTTTCTGTTTTGCTCCTCAGATCCGCAATTTTGGATCCTTTCCTCTGAGCTACATTTTGCCTAGATTTGCCGTACTTGCCATGCCGTATGTGGCATCCTACGCCATCTGTGTCCTACGTAGGATATCCGATCTTCCGCAAATTTCTGGTGGCAATGGCAATTGAATCGTTTTCCTTTTCAGCTGGGCGGATTGGGCAGGCACGGAGCATAGTATGAACCCCGGTGTGGGATTCTGGGAGACTGGCCAGCTTGGGGGCAGAACCAAAATTTGACGCACCCCTCTCTGTCAAGCGTGCCAAGAGTCGCCCTCGCCCGGGCGTGGGCCCACACTATATTTTGCATTGCGGTTGTGTTGTGCCTGCCCAGGGCATTTGAGGACAATGTCAGCATTCTCCACTCCGGGTACACCAGCCGCTGTTAACCGACATGATCCCGTTTCGCTGCCTGTACGTGGGCCACCCGAGTGCAGGAGCACTGTGTGTACCAGCGAATTGCTGCCTGCAGGTCCCAAGGGACTGGCGTGGGTGGGGTGCAAAAGCCGCTCCCTACCAACTATTCCGAAATCAGCTCTTTTTCACCAATCCCGTAATTTGCTTTTGATTTAATGACTTGCTGCTTTCGTCCATTTCGACGCCGATTGGACACAACCCAGGCTTTCGACTCCTGATGCACAACCTCATGCGATTTGTTATCTGAGAGTGACGTGATCTTTGCGTACAATTGGATATCTTGCGGCACTTGTCCCTTGCGGCCAATTCGGAAGCTCTGAAGATGAATTGTCATTCGATAACAGTACCAATTGGCTGAGCCATGCCGAGGTTAGAGCCCATGGTACCTGTGCGTTATCGGTGCTGCACCGGTGTTGAACCATTGGATTCCAGGGCGCGCCGCCAAATGGGCCAGTGCAACGCTTTGGGGGAAGGCCAAGCGCAATATCCGCTCCACGTTGGGTTCCAAAGAAAAGAACTGTTCGACAATTCCAGACTGCAACATGCGGCTGACTCATTAGGTGGAGCCAAGCATGGCCTGACTCCCGCAGAGGTCCTGTGTACTTCTGAATACCATTTGAATTGTGCTCTTCGCGAAAGGCATTTTGTAGGGAAGCAGTCCCCAGCCAAACTCTTCACCGGGGTCCCAAGTTTCCCGACACCCAGTCGATCGCCTTGCATCACTACTGTGCCAACTTTGGACCAGCTGGCCACACGAACAGTGAATGGCAAAACCATCACCTGAGGTGGTCACAGCCATCTCATGGCTTACATCGAAGCACCGATCTAGTTTCAGTTGGCATTGGAGCATTGCTGAGAGCACAGTTACTTTGAACGCTCAAAACCATGCAACTCCACCCGGTTGAGAACAAGTGGTACAGTTTTACAGGGCATGCGCATCACAACTCGATTGCTCGGTCTCGCCCGATGCCTCACTCCTCTACACGTGCTGACAGCCCATGACTCCCTTTTAGCCAACGCATTCGAAACTAGGCCACATTACTTTCCACTTGCGAACACGGCATGCAAACAACAGATTGGACATGCGTACGACATGTGCAACGTTTTCACACCAGCAACTCTGTACATGCAGGGGGTCAGCTGGTCATCCTCCAAAATGCGATATGCAAAACATGACTTGAACTTGCCCACTGGGAGAACGCTCTTCGTTGAGCGCAACTAGACCATCTAGAAATGAAAGAAGAAAGACGGGTGCACTGTGTCTTCATCTATGTGTGTTGAATTCGTATTGTGAATATCCCCCTGCCTGCAAGCCATTGGAATGTATTCATCGTCCCAGCGATGTGCAGCAACCCACCAACTTGTCCAAACCAACAGACCTCTCCCCAGTTTCAAGTCAGGTTGCTGAAGGCTTGGGCCCATTCTTTGCCAGTCCAACGAAAATTGCAAACATCAGCCCAGACATCCCATAGCCCATCCCCTGAATCTCTTGAGCCGATTCTGCAGATTGTGGCAAATTCCCCTTTGAAATTGATGCAGGTACATAGCCCCGCGATGCTGATGTGGACTTGTAATCTTGTGCAATTGACGCAGGCTTCAGGTCGCGCGAAGTTGATGCAGGCTTGAAGTCCCGTGACTTTGTTGTTGGCGCATATCCCTGTACCGCTGGCAGAGGGCTTGCCTTGTTCGATTTGTAGTCCTGTGCCACTGGCGCCACACTTGGTTGCTCCGGCTTGGGCTGGACCGCATCCACGAATGGCCTGAGGTACTCAAACATGCTGCCATCAGAACGTGCTGGTATTTTGGCACCCAGCAGTCTCCTCTCGCCCCACCTCTGCTCATGGACTCTGTAGCTGATCAGACACCATGTGGCATATATAAGAGCCACATAAAGTGCACCAGGCAAGAACCAGGAAAAGAAGTCGTCAGCGGGCTCATCGCCAGCCCCACCATCCCTGCCACCATCTCCTCTGCCGCCATCGCCACCCCCATATCCGCCACGGCCCCCTCCTCCACTACCAAGCAGGCCTCCAAGGTTAATGGCCAATGATGGCCTTCTGAATGGTAGGGATGGTCCCTTTGTGCTCGATGCTGCTGCAGTGGCCCTTGCAGCTGCCGCATTTGCCCTGTCCGCTTCCACACGTGCCTTCCGGGTCCACCTGCCCACCAGCTCCTGCGTGGCCTTGATCTCATTGATAACAGCAGCACAGTTGTCCGCAACCACAGAAGCCTCCTTCTCTGCGGTAGCAGCCTCGTCTCCAGTGTCTATGGCAAACTGGCAATCAGCCTTGGCCCTGTCGGCCGCAGCTATCGCCCTGCGAGCAGCTTCGGCGGCCTCTGCCGCAGCTGCGTTGGCAGCATTGGCCACAGTTCTGAGTTCAGCAGGGGTCGATTTAGGCGAGTCTGCCACAGCCAGCGCCTTGGTTGCGCAAACATCTGCCTTCTTCACCACAGTCCTGGCAGCATCAGATGCAGCGCGGGCTTCCATGGCAGACAGCACGGCTTTCTCAGCAGCAGAAGCTGCCTTGCTGGCTGCCAGGCTTGCCTTGTCTGCAGCACCATTGGCCAAGCGAGCTGTGGCTCGGGCCCTGTCTGCGGCAGTGTTGCTCGTGTTTCCTGCCTTGACCGCTGAGTCTGCACATGCACTGGCTTCCTGTGCAATGGCGTTGGCCCTGTCTGCAGCGGACACAGCCCTGCCTCCAGCATCTGTGGCTGTCTTTGCAGCAGCCATAGCCTGAGCTGATCCTGCACTTGCCCTGTTGGCTGCACCATTGGCCTCTGCTGCAGCAGCACTGGCGCCGTCGGCAGCACCGTTGACTTTGTTGGCAACTGTAGACAACAGACCAGCAAGCTGCTTAGAGTTTCGTGCACAGTCACCGACCCTGTCTGCACCAGAATTGGCTTCGACAGCGGCCGTTTTGGCATATTCTGCAGCATCAGCAGCTTTCACAGCCGCCTCCTTTGCTGTTTTAGCAGCTGTGCGTGCCTCAGCCTCAGCAGCAATCCTGTCTTCAAACAAGCCGGCGAGCCTAGAATCTCTGGCGTTCAAAATCTGATCTGCAAATCCGTTGGCTTCAATCTCTGCCACAGCAGCCTCGTCTCCTGCAGGAGCTGCCACTGCAACAGCATTGGCAACCTCAAGAGCAGCTGCATTGCAGCGTTTCACAATATTGGCAGCCTCAAGATTGGTGGCCTTTTCCTTCTCCACAGCCTTAACCACATCTTCTCCAGAGACATAGGGGTCTCCCCCAGCCATTCTATCCTGCAGTTCTACACGAAGAGTTTGAGCATTGGCAGCCACGGTTATCGCCTTACTGGCAGCCTCTCGGCATTCCTCCGAAGCGGATTTGGCCCTCTTTGCAGCTTTTGCACATACGTCTGCTGCCTTCCTTGCAATCTTCGATGCTGCCCTAGATTTGTCAGCTGCAGCCCTGGCCGCCATTCCAGCAGGACTTGCTTTTTCCTCCTGGGAGCAAGACTTAAATGCTGCTGCCACCCTCTCTGCCCCCGTGGCAGCCCTGCGAGCGGCATCTCCTGCTTTCTCCGCGACTTTGGCTGCATTTAGTGCAGCATCAAGAGTCTTGTCTGCAGAATCACAGGCTTCAAATCCAATTTTGGTTGTTTCCTTCCCTGCTGCACGTGCCTTGCTCACAATAGCAGCATTCTTCTCCGCATCTCTGGCTTCTTGTGCTAACGCATCTTTGGCAGCGACGACCAGAGCATCAGCCGCAGCTCTGGCCTCAAGGGCAGCTTTACTAGCCTTCTTTGCAGCATTTCTGGCCTGCCTCGTTGGAAGACGAACAGCAATTTCTGCCTCAAGTGCCTTATTGTGGGCACCGTACATATTCACAATAAGTGCAGCAGTTGTCTTTATGGACGTCTCAACTTCAGCTGCAGAAGCAAAAGGTCCCAGAGCTGCACATTTCCGTGCGGCTGCACCTGCTTCGTCTGCTGCAGCAGTAGCCTCAAGTGAAAAGGCAAGGCATTCCTTTCCAGCAGCTGCACAAACATCTGCAGCTGCACTGGCTGCAGCTGCCAAACCCCTGGCTTTCTTTTCGACCGCTAGTGCCTTTTGCCAAGAACGTGATCCTCTGGCCGGACGATTGACTTCAAATACTTCCAGCAATTTCTCATATGCAGATTCCACATCTGCTGCTGCAGCATACGCCTGTTCTGCAGCCTTGCTGGCCTCGACACTGCCAACTCTTGACTTCTCTGCAGCTCTCCTGCAGTCCAGACCTGCAATGTATGCCGACCTACGGGTCACAGCAGTCTTCTGCCGAATTTTCTTGGCAGCACGGTCGGCCTTCACCTGTTCAGTCAGCTCGTCTGCTGCAGACACAGCTTCCTCAGCTGCTTTGGCAACCCTGTCTGCAGTGTCCATGGCAGCCTTTGCAGCAGCAAGGGCATCCTTTTCTGCGACAGCCGCCTCGGAAATGGCTTCTCGGCCCTCGCGGGCCAGAAAAACTGCTCTGGTTGTGTTACCAACGATTTTCTCCAAAGGAGACTCCATGTCAAGTGGCTTGCACAGATCACATGCATAAGCAGTGCTGTCGGCTGATTCTGCTACTTTGGCATATGCATCATTGGCTACTCCTGCAGCATTGGCAGCTTTCTCTGCAGCACTCTCAGCCTCCAAGCACAGGGCCTGCACTGTCTCTGCTGCTTCTGAAGCCTTCCTCCCAACAGAGCTTTTCCTGTCTTGGCGGGGGCTTGCTTTTAGTGAAGCGGCTACCTTGTCTATTGCTGACTTTGCTGTAGCAACACAAGCAACTGCCTTGTCTGCTGCACTGCTGGCCTCAGCTCCGGCACTGCCGCATGTGCTGCTTGCACTACTTGCATCACGAGCACAGTCACTTGCCACCTTCTCTGCCTCCTTAGCATCCTGCAGAGCTTTAGCCAAGGTATCGATGCCCATCTTGCATGCACTAATGAACCTATTTGCAGCTTCATAGGCTGTATCTGTAGGGGCACGAGCATTGTTGGCGACCTTGATGGCCTCCTCAGCAGCATCGATGGCTTTGGATACAACTGTACTGGCTTGCTTGGAAGCTGAGCTGGCGGTACGAATAGCTTCTTCCGTCTTTGCCACAGCTGCCAAGATGGCTTTAGAATCCCCCTTATCAACGGCAGCAGCACAATCCTTTTGTGCAGCCATCAAGCTCTCTTTAGCCTTACCAACTCCAACAAGAGCACTATTGGCCTCATCTGCCAGCGCAAATGCTTTTTCGACAGCCTTGGTTGCAAGCAGGCATGCAGTCTTTGCCCCATCTGCGGCCTCATAGGCATGGCGTCCAGCTGCAGTCTTCTTGACAGCTGGAGAACCAGCCGCAAGTGCATCAATGCATTTGTTTTCAGTAGCTCGGGCTCTGGTAGCTGCAGACTTTGCATAATCCCCAGCTGTTTTGCATTTGTCTACAGCTTCATGGGCCTCATCAACTGCTTGTTTGCAGTCATTCACAGCAGCAGCTGCCAATTCCAGCACTGCTGTGGCCTCCCTGACAACAGCAGCCTTGTCAGAAGCAGCTTTGTCAGCCGTTGCTTTAGAAGCCGCAGCCTTGCCAGCAGCGGCTTGGGCAGTTTCCGCAGCCATGGCTTTGCAAGCTGCAAGCAGGGCATCTGCAGCAGCAACGGCTTCCTTCCCACATTCAGCAGCATTTTCTGCAGCTCTTTCCACAGCAGCAGCTGTCCCACTTGTGTCCACAGCAGCTGAATTAGCATTCTCGGCTGCTACTCCAGCCTCCTTGATGGCACTTCTGGCTTCTTTAATCGTGCTCTCAATATCCTCCAGGCTTGCATCGTCCCGAAGCGCCTCACAGGACTTCTGTGCACTGCCCGCAACATCAGCAGCTGCAAGGGCTGCATCAGCAGCTGCATTTGTCATTGCGGCAGATGCAATTGCTTCCTGTTCTGCTCCAGATGCCTTTGTTGCAAGACTGGCAGCTTCTCTTGCTGCAGCTACAGCTCTGCGCCAAGCATCACTGCCCCTAGCTGCAGGACTTGCGTCAACTGCTCCAGTTGCCTTGTCACCACCACTTCTGCATTCACCAGCACCTGCTGCAGCCTTTTCTGCGGCACTGATGGCTTCCAGGGCAGACGCCCTGGCCATCTCTGCCGCTGTCTTTGCTGCAACAGCCACCGCACGCACATCATCACTCAACTGTCCGGCACTCCTCAAGGCAGTTGACTTCAGAGCTGTGTCCTCAGCTTGTCGACCTGCACACACTTCTGACAGTTTCTCTGCCACTGTACTCGCCTCCCTGCCTGCACCTGCAGCCTTGTCTGCAGCACTGTTGGCTTCTCTTGTAGCAGAAAGAGCTTCCTTCTCCGCAGCGGTGGCCTTGGCCACAGCTGCAAGGGCACTTTCATATGCCCCACTCGCTTTCTCAATGGCTGCCTCAATAACAGCCATGGGAGACTTCTTGTCAAGTGCTTGGCAGGCATCGCTGGCAGCAACAGCCTCATCTGCCGCTCCTGTCGCCTTCATGGCTGCATCTGTGGCCACATCTGCAGCATTGCTGGTTCTACTTCCAGCAGCACGAGCCTCCTGGCACAATGCACTCGCCTTCTCTGCAGCAGCTGCAGCCTTGCGCCCAATAGGGCTTGCTTTGTCTTCAGCAGAGCTGGCATTCAGCGCAGCAACTGCCTTTTCTGCACCAGAGCTTGCCACAACAGCGCATTCCCCAGCTTTGTCAGCAGCATTCCTTGCCTCAACAGCAGCGCTCTTGCATCTCTCAGCAGCACTGCTTGCATCTCGGGCACAGACATTACCCTTTTTCTCTGCATCCTTTGCCTGGCGCAGGAGAGCCAGCAATTCATTGGCAGCTGCCTTGCACAATGCCTGGAGCGCCTTCGCAGCTGCAGCAGCCTTTTCTGTGGGAGGAACTGCATTGTCCGCTGCTGAATTGGCCTCAGCACAGGCAGTGAGAGCCTTACTCATGGCAGCACCAGCTTTCTTGGCTGCAGATTTGGCATCGGAAATAGCAGACTGTGTCATGTCCACAGCAGCCATTATGTCCTTGGCACTGCCTTTGGCCACCACCGCAGCACAGTTCCTAGATGCAGCCAGGGCACTGGCAGCAGCTGCCTGAGTTCTGGAAGCAGCACCGCTGACCTCCTCTGCTGCAGAACTTGCAGCATCAGCAGCCTTGGCTGCCTCCAGGCTTGCTGTCTTTGCCCCATCAGCGGCAGTGCGGGCATCATGCCCAGCAGGGCTATTTTCTTCTGCAGTCGAAGCAGCATCCAATGCCTCGCTGCACATGGCTTCAGAAGCACTGGCCCTCTTTGCTGCAACTTTCGCATTGTTTGCTGCGCTGCGACAATCGCGCACTGCTGCATTGGCTTCATCAGCTGCTTCTTTGCAGTTGCTGGCAGCAGTGCTCGCTGCATCCTGGGTTGCAGCAGCTTTGTCGACAGCAGCCTTCAAAGTGGCGGCATCGACAATCGAAGCCTTTTTGGGGGCAGTTTGATCCACAGGGGTTGCCCAACTCTCAGTGGCAGCAGTATCAGCACTTGCTGAGGAGAGTCTATCAGCAGCAGCACGTGCCTCTGCTCCAGCAGTGGTGGCTTTGTCTGCTGCAGAAACACCTGCAAGGGCAGCAGCACTTGCATCCCCAGCAGCAATACCAGCAGCATCCCCAGAAGAGCTTGCCTCCAACTCAGCTCGGCTTGCTGCCTCCTCCGCAAGACTAACTTCTTCTTTTGGAGTTCCACTGATGGCCAAGGCATTGTACTGCTTCCGTGACTCCCTTGCATTGTCAGCATCTGACCTAGCCTTGGTGGCTGCAGCTGCAGCTGCCTCTGCAGCATCGCTTGCCACGCCAGCTGCATCCTTGGATGCCAGTGCAGCAGCACTGGCATCATCAGCAGCCATACTGGCTTTGCGGCCGGCAGGACTGGCCCTTGTGGCAGGAGTAGCCACTTCAAGGGCATCCTTCACCTTGTCTACACCAGAAGCGCACTCTGTAGCAGCAGCCATAGCCAGTTCTGCAGCTTTTCTAGCCCCTGCGGCAGCAGCCTCAGCCTTCTCTGCTGCCGAGTACAGACCCGCATCCACGACATAAAGGCCTGTCCTTGCAGCCTTGCCTCTCTCTTTGCTGCTCCTCAGCAACTCGAAGAGCAAGGCAGCCACAAAGGCCAGGTAGGACACCCCCTCCACAGACCCGAGGAATTCGCCCTGCAAGCAGAAAAGTTGCATATTTGACACGTGCATTTTGCAAAGGGTGTGCACATGCTTGAACACAATGGGCAGCAAGGACAAACGACAGGCAGAGTATGCCCAAATCTTTCACACTTGTTGCTAGAATACTAAAGAATCATGTTTCGCCTTGCAGTCCTGCTGTTCTGCAATATCCAATTCTGCAAATTTCGTTCAAATCATCACTGCATTTTTTGAAACTGTGAAGCAACGCAGCCAAGAATGTGTTGCCAGTGAAACAGTAAACTCCAGAAGCCATGCTGTGGAATTAACTGCATGAAAGGCCAAATACAATTGAAGTATAACAGACAGTGATTAGCAGTGAAAGCAAGGTATGAAAAAACACTTTGCTAATACATATGCACAGCCAGTGATCCACAAACGGTCACCAATCACACTGCTCATGACATGTGTGCAAAGTTGCAATGCTTTAGCAGCGCCCCACAATCTATGGCAACAACTGCAACGATGAACGTGACAGTCAGATGGCCCACCTGAAGTCCTTCCCCAGTTGTGGCTTTTGTGAAAAGGGATGAAAACACAACCACTGAAGAAGACAAGATCACAAATCTTGACACTCCAGAGCACAGCCATTCTGGCCTCCCATCGGAAAGGGCATACAGGAGGATTTCCAGTGAGGTGCGTGGAACGATTGCAGTCCATTGCTCATAGTGCTGCACCACCTTGCCCTGCACAAATGGAAACCATCCCATGAGCTGGAAGAAGGCAAGCAAATGGAGACCAGCAGTGCGATGGACATGAGAGATAGAACAGGACATAAAAAACTGGCTACACAACACAACACCACACTTCTGTTGTAGAAACTGCTGTGGTTCCCAAACGCCTGCATGAGCTAACTAGTCAGCAAGCTCCCAAGCTGACAATACGTACAAGATCAGCAGAGCAAATGCCTACCTTACTTATGACGTAAGTTGTCTCTCCCTGTGACTCAAAAGTCGGACTCAGAGGTCCATTCAGCTGGCATGATAGTTGCCAGAATGCTGTCAGTGTTTCCCCTTGCTCCCTCCACGCCACAGCCTCCACATGCACGTCGGTCATGACCCTGCCAAGACTCTTGCATTTGTCCTTGTATGCTGCAACCCCCTCATAGCACCCTCGGGCATCCTCAAAAACACAATCCTTGTCAAATGCGCTCATGTCTGTGTCTCCCCCTGCAAAGTAGCTCCTCTCGATGTCTTCCTGCAAGCTCTCAGACAGACGACTGCCTGCAGCGCTGAGGCTTACATTCTGTGCCTTGAGGCCTTCAACAAATGTGCCAAGCTTCTCAACTCCCTTCCGTACTGTGTCCTTCAATCCTGGAGCTGAGATACAATCACAGGAACGACATCAAACCCAAATCTCTGGATCCCTTCTCGGATGCCAGATCCGAAGCAAAAACATAAATGCTTTGCATCAGCCGGCTGGGAACCGAACAATGGGCAGAGGCACGCCACGACCGTGGCTTGCGCCGGATATGCGGGATTGGAACGTGAAGAGCCGTCTTCTTCGCAAAACAAGACAAACACTTGTGGAGAGAGCGCAAACTCCACGCGCTAAACCAAGCGAGACAAACAGCCAGCCACTCCGCTGCGAAAGCCCAAGCTCGTACCGGCCGACAATTTCCGCGATTTTTCCGAGATGCCGCGGACCCGCATCGATTCTCCGCGCTTCAGCGAGATGACTGAAAGCCATGCCCCCTTCCCCTCCCCACACGGTCCAAGGCACACGGCTGTACCCTTCACGGCGCGATGCATCCCGCATCAAGCGACGCGACGCCAGAAGCCAGCGCCAAAGGCCTAAAGGCCCCTTCAGCCACCCCGCGCCCGCCATGAGGACCCCTGCGGCCCGCGCGGCAGCACAACCCCTCGGGCGCCCGCCCGTCGCGCCCGCCGGTCGCGATCCCGCCCGCCCGCCGGGCGCACTGTCCACTCACTCGGAGCCACGCCGTTGCCCTCCCGTTGCGGATCGCCGGTGCACGGAACGGCCCATTTGCGGCGGATCGGCCGCGGCGGCCCGAATGGGCGCAGGGAGGCGCGGGCGTAGGGGAACTGCAGCAGCGCCGGGAAGGGAGCGGTCGCGCAGCGGGCCTCCATGCTCGGCACCACCCCGCCCCTCGGGAGCCGCTCGGTCTGGGTGGTCAGGGCGGGCGCCCGCAGAGGGTTGGGCGCCCAAGTACGCGGCCTGATCTCCGCCTGAGCAGGGTCTCACATCGCTTCTGAAAGGCGAGAATGTGGCGCCGCTGTGGTGGGGGTGAGTGACTACAGGCGAGGATAGCGGTGTACTGTGCGTGTACTGCGCTCATGTTGGCGGCCGCCGTCTCGCAGGCCGCGGAAGGCCACCACAGTCACGGGTTTAGTGTGTTTGGAGACAGTTGGATCATCCTGATGGCCATTTTCCTGCGGATGATATGTTCTAAATGGCACAGTTGGAGGTCCTCTGCTCACAATGGTAACCCATCAGTCAACAGCATGTTCAACGGGGCGCTAGATCTGGACCCATCTGTAGACCCACTGAGGACATGGTTATGTAATCTTGTTGGCTAACCCTCCGAGCACTGGGAAGAGCATCTTTATCGGGGCATAAAATTACTGGCTGCACCAAATCGGTGACTTTCTGCACTAAATCGGTGACTGCTTGCACCAACTCCCTCTAAAACTTACCTAACCTAAAATCTAAACCCTAAACCCTGAAACTAGACGTGCCCTAAACCTAAAACTCACCCTAAAACTCACCCTAAAACTAAACCTTAACCCTAAAACTGAGGTTAGGACATAGTGTGCACATGATTTGGCGCAAGCAATCACCGATTTGGTGCAAGCAGTAATATTATTTCTTTTATTGGTGGGTGTTATTGCTCCCCAACCGTTAGAGCATCTTTATCAGTGGGTGTTATTGTCCCAGCAGAGCTATTCAGGTATCCGAATAGCACCGCACGTCAAACAACCATTATTAGTAGTTGGGGAGCAATAGCACCCCAATAGCACCCCTGGAGCTATTCGGCACCAAGCGGCGCTATTTTGGCCCTGAATAGCACCGCTCGGGCCGAAGAGCACTCTAGAATAGCTCCGGTGCTATTCACATAGAACATTGTAGTGCTGCCATGATGCTATTTGGCGTAGGCATAGCACCTGCCACTACGGATGCGCGCAGGGGAGCAGTAGCACCGGTGCTATTCGGCAAATGCCACTTTAGTAACGTGGCACGGCAGCCAATGATAACCATTCCTAGATAGCTCCGTCGGTGCAATAGCACCGACCGATATAGATGCCCTTAATGATGGTTTTTTGATGTGTGGTGCTATTCGGACAACTGAATAGCTCCACCGGGACAATAGCACCCACTAGTAAAGATGCTCTAAATACACTCTAAGTGAGAGGCCGCCAAGGAAATAATGATAACACAAAGTAGCGGCTGGCAACATCGAGATATTGTGTGCATTGACAAGTCCAGTGTGATAATTCCATGCTCGTCGGCTAAAGGTGCTGATCAAGAAGATCCAACCATCACTTTGGGCACTTGGCAACTGATAAACAGAAGCAACACACTCTTTAAAGTATACCTTTAGCATATTGCAAGGGTCCAGAAATTCATGACAACCAATTCGAATCCGCTGGCACCCACAAAGCCATGCACCCTTTCCATGAAATTGCAAGCTTGGGCTTGGATTTCCGCTCCTTGCTGGGTTGTTTTGTCAATCACATTTTCCCACACAATCTAAGGAGACTATGAGTCCTATTTAGTAGCCCTGGAAAAAAGGACACTGGCGACCACGATCTTCAAGAGCAAGAGCGGTATCTACAGTGCACTGGTGCTCGTCAAGTCACCTCAAAACTCTGCATTGCTTCGTTATCGTGGTCGCATAGCGATTTGTAGAATGCATATCTCCCAAAAAGAAAATGCCGTTCAAGCTACCCTATTTCTAAGCATGTACCTCTTTAACTCCCTTCCGTTCAAAATGTCCCATTACATGTGGTGAAAAATGGGGTTCAAACGTGTGTTTCCTGACTTTGACATCCTACCAATATCATATGAGTTGTGCTTTGACAATTCTGCAATATAGTACATATTAGGTTGGCTTGGGATACAAGGGACAAATAAGAGGTTTGGAGGCATTTTGGAGATAGTGCGGTTCCGCGATGGAGGAACCGCAATATGGAGATAGCATCATCGCGGAAGCGCACAAACACTCCAAGGTCCATATCCAGCCTGGGACCGGCTGGTGCGGTTCCGCGATGGCGGAACCGCACAAAAATCTCCAGGGTCCATTTACACCACACGACGCCTGGTATAATACCTGGGAATACCAGTGGTATTCAGGCCTCCTGGACTGACAAGCGGGGGATGGTGAAGGTGGACAAAGTCTGGAAACATACCAGTGATTTGCAGCGCGCGCTGTTGGATGGGATGTGTGGGAGGCCTCCACGGGCGACGATTACCATATCTTTGAAACCACCGCACACAACGCCAGAAGTAACAAAAATTTACAAAAATGTTGAAACAACAAAAAGTTACAAAAAATGTTCATACAACAAAAAGTTGCAAAAATGTTCAAACAAAAACATCCTAAAATGACTTGGGGACCAAAGGACCCGTACGCCTGCCGACATCCTATTGTCCCTGTCCACTACCCCACAACCCCTCGGCAACTAATCCCTACGGAAGGTGACCTCATCCGTCACAGTTCGCACCCGCCTAACGACCGCCACGGGCCGCTGGGGGTCGTCCTCGGGGGCCAAAGAGCACCCTTCGAGGCCCCACGACAAATCGAGGGCGGGGTCGTCATGCTGGGGATGGGGCCCGGCAGATGGCACAGGGTCGGGCTGCCTGCTGTGCAAGGGCTCCTCTGTATCGAGCCCACGGCGAGGGTGATGGAGCCGCCAAGCCGTGGGAAGGTCATCGTAGGAGGTGCGCCACCTGATGATCACCGGCTTAAGCGTCAAGAATCACCGGTTCAAGGTTCCACAAATGGGGAGGAAATAGAGTGGGAAGGGGCGGAGGGGTCCAAAGAATGGTGGGGGGCGGAAGGGTCGAAAGAGTGGTGGGGGGCAGATGGGGCAAAAGAGTGGTGGGGGACGGAGTGGGCAGCAGGGGCGGAGGGTGTAGAAGAACCAGATGGGCCGGATGGGCCGGAGGGGCCGGATGGGCCGGAGGGGCCGGAGGGGCCGGAGGGGCCGAATGAGCCGAAGGGGCCGAAGGGGCCGAAGGGGCCGGATGGGCCGGAGGGGCCGGAGGGGCCGGATGGGCCGGATGGGCCGGAGGGGCCGGAGGGGCCGGATGGGGGGGGGCCCTCCAGGGCGGGCCAGGAGAGTGTTGGTGTGCCCGAGTGCAACACAACACCACCCCTTCCATCACGAACTGCCACCATGAAGTGGCCCACCCTGCAACCCCTACACCCCCCCACTAAGGCCGCCGGTGTCAGCGCTTTGCAGATTCTGCCACAGGCTGTACACACCCAAACGCTGCTGGTGGGGATAGCCTGATCGAAATCCAGCTTCAAGGTGAAAGGAGGCATCTGGAAACACACACACACAGCGTAGTGAGCGAGTACAGCGTGTGAACAGTACCAACACGAGCTTCCAAAGTGCCATGTGGGAGGTAGATGCGGTTCCGCACCTGACTGCTGGAAGCGGGGTGAGGGCCACGGGGGAAGCGCGTGCGGTTCCGCGATCGCGGAACCGCACATGACTGCTGGAGGAGGGGTAAGGGCCTTAG
>CAJHUC010002602.1:0-36619 GCA_905146915.1 Ostreobium quekettii | reverse complement strand
AGATTTTTAAACCATTGAATTCACAAGCAGGAGCAGCGTACTGACTTTGTTGATGCCAATCACTACAGCCTGAAAAATGCCACAACAATGTCGGCATCCAAGACATGCTGAATTATGCATTGTTGGGCAAATAATCGGTAAGATTGCCAGAACAACGCCCCTGTCATGATTCATAGCTCCCGGCCACTGGCGAGAAAACACCTTTGCGCACCAGCCTGTTGCATTAGGGTCATTGACGCAATTCCAGGAATTGCATCAACAACCCTAATAAACCAGACAAGGGAACCTTATTTCATACACTTGAATCCTATTGAGGCCATGACCCTCTCGATGTGCAATATCTCCTAGATTCCTTGCCACTGATGAGAGGTCCTTGTTGACGAACAAACCTGTGCGACAATGCATCGCCCGGCACAGATTCACATACGCATCGTTTGGCAGCATGAAATGGACCGGAAAAGCCAGCGAAGAGCTTCTCTTGCGGATCCCTGCATTTTCGATTGTAGTACAGTGTCAGAGAGTAGTTGTTCATTTCCACAAGCCATGTGCTTTATCGAAAATGAAAAGTGGATTTGCGGAGTGTAGACAACAGGGCTCTCCACCGAAGCCGGAATATCATGTGGCATACCGAGCAATTTGATATGTCGGCATCTCCCAGTGTTGTAAGTAAGTTTTTTTCCCGAAGCATGGTAAGCTTCGAGTTTTCAGAGGCGTTGACGGACATACTGATGCCCATCCAAGGCATTCAGTGAGGTATTCACTGGAATTCAACCGAGTGGAGTTGAAGTAGCCAGGGTTTCCCATAAACAAATTGCTGGAAAGAAATCACAGGATTATCAATTTGTATTACTAAGTTGGTCCAATCTTTCCAAAATGTTTTAAGCAATTGCACCTATATCACATCCCCATATTGCCATGATTTGGGCAGGCTCTAGGAGATAAAAAGACTTTGATGGCTAGCAGACGCTTCTTCCATTTCGATGGTTGGCATGATGATTGCAGATATCGGTGCTGAGGTCATTGGGCTCCCAAAAGCGCCTCCAAGAGCCTTCAAGGTTCGATGGCAGCGCGTTTTCCAAACTGAAAATTGAACTAACTGCCAATGACAAACTTGTGGCACCTTCGGCACCACCAGTGCTTCAATACACTTAACGTGTTCTGCGTGAATAAATGTTTCATCTCGGCAAAGCATCTCTATTTCCATACAGCCTCAACATGCTTTAAGCCCACCCAACTTCAGAGAATCTGTATTAGGTAATCTATCACACGCATCTAAGATGCAACACTCTATATTCATGGTCTGAAGATTTGTAAGACGATTTGTTCGTGCATCCTACGTGTTCGTCTGATACCCCTTCGTCGTGTTTTTGTCGTGGAAAGTTGGACCAGCGTACACAAGGTTTAAGTGTGTCTCCTTGGAGCGTCGGACCAGCACCTCCGGGGCCATTCTATGGTGATGTGAATTCGAATTGCCGGACTTCTTTTCTTCTCAACAAGCTGAACAAAACCTGGCACATTCATTTACTTCGGCTGGTCGGACAATTGTTGTTGGTGATTGCCTCCGTTTAGAAGTCTCTGACCGTTATTTGATGAAGTGATTCTCGGCAAGGCTGCGAAATACTAACAGATGTGTAAGTTATGTGTATATACAGGTCCTGTATGTGGATTTGTGGTCGAAAAGAGGATTAGTATATTGCTTCGTGCTGAGATGGCAGATCTCTGACGAGTTATGAGGTGTTCTTGAACTGGTTATGAGACTATGTATCTTATTCTGCGGGCTGATGTATACACTCATTTGAGAAATGGCCAATTTGTTGATTTGGCGTTCGTTTGTTGATGGACCCATGATTTACACAGCGACACCGTGAATTGGAGCAATGTTGTGGCAGTACTGTGATTCATGTGCTGGAGCGGTGAAGGACTTCTGGATAGAGCTCATGGTGTAGCCGATTCTCAGGCCGGTGCTGAGCTTGACGGTTAAAGAAATCCCAATTTCAGTCAGGGTTTCCTTGATATTGTCTTCTGATAGCGGTTTCTTCCGAACTTATCTGTTGTCGAAACGATCATGTCTGCTGTGCCACGAGCATTGCAAGAGCATTACAGAGCATTCCGCCGAGGTTGCTGCATGCACTGCAAATCTGTTCCAAATTCTATGTTGCACACTTGAGCAAAGCGCGTTTGACCATGCTCGATGACCGCCTCGGTGACAAATGCTGTATTCACAATCCGGAATTCTCACTGGCATCTTGTGGATCCCCGCATGGTGTGGAATAGATTCGGACATCTGTTATATTGAAATGACCCCTTGCCCGCCGTTCGTCAATTGGATTTTGGCCCTCGTTTCATCGAACCTGTATGTCACCTGGTGACATTTGTTCTGTTACACGCACTCTGCACGGGCGAACGTGTCCAGCGTTGCTGGATCTCGAGTGGCACTTTCGCTCCCGGTGTTGGCTTGCTGTGGTGTACGGCTGCATATTCTGTCACACGAGAGCTTAAAACTTCAGTGCTGTACAATTAATGTTGAACAGCCACATACTCGTGCACCGGCAGTTGCTGTTGAGGTTGTCCACAGGTTACTGCACATGCATGGTCTCCGCGCTTACCGCAACATGCTTGTTTTCGTATGTGTTTACGTGCTAACGTGTAAACTGCGGCTGCTTGTTGAGCATACGATCGGGTCGACTTCACAATGTATTGCGGTCAACTTCCTCGAGGCTCCTAAGCTTGGGGAAGAGGCGTGCTGTACACGGTGCACAGCCTCTCCCAAACTGTGGGCGCCAATCTCGTTGGATAGGAATATTTGCTTACGATATCAGGTGCTGATGCATTCTCACTCTTGTTGGCATTTCCTACGGCAACCTCATCAAGAAGCCATCGACATAGGTATCGCCGAATGCCGCGTGATCGCGCATAAATAGAACAAAGCCAGTAACAAGGATAGAAGTACATACACGGGCCGAAGGATGGCGTATCCATCAGGCCTAGAGGATTTCACCTGTCTGACGTCACCATACATGCTCTGCACAGTGACGCGATGTCCGCCAAAGGACAGTAGTAACACCTTTGAGCGACTGCCATAAACGGCGCATGTTGCCAATAACCAGTCCTATCGCTAAGATCGTCTCGATGCCCAATCTTGCTGAAGATGCCGGCACCCTTCGTTGCTCTATGTCCATCGACATGGTGGCGACGGTCGTCCCTGGTATGTCCACGGGCACAGAGAAGGGCCACAGGGCGGTGCAGCAGACTGTGCGGCACTGTTTTACAGTTCAGAGCACCATCGCAATTACATCGATGCTGCAAAGCGTCCTTGCCCACGCTGCACACCAAAAGCCCAGCGAGCCACCTCTCACCCCTCCACAACACAGCCCGGAATTCGAGGTGCATCCCGTAGACGCTGCACTCCAGTAGTGGTCACCCTGCTACAATTGGACACTTCAATGTGCCTCAGACCCGTCAATGATTCAAGCCGTCCCAGCACCTCATCTGTGATGCCACAACATCTGTTGAAATCCAGCTTTGTGAGCATTGGCAACTTCCCCAAGCATTCCAGCCAGCCATCATCAAAACAAGCGTCTCCAGACACTGCCAAAACCTCCAGGTGGGACAATCTGCTTATGTATTCCGCCTTGTGACGGTGGGGGGGACCGAAGATTCGGGATACATTCAGGTGTCTGAGGCAAGTCAGATTCCCCACTGGCGCCAAGCCATCCCTCTTTAGCTCACACGACGTGATGTCAAGATGCCTGAGATGTGGAAGATCATCAAGGATGGTGAGGCTCGCATTCTTGGTGTAGTCAAACCCGCGAAGACCCAAGCGAGTCAGGTGCGCCATCTGTGTTACCCAGTTAAAGGAGAAATCGCGTGCATGCCCAAGGTGTCTCACATGTGCCGGGAACAAGTCCAACCCATTCAGTGCTGGCAGCCTCTGCATGTGCTTGAAACCGTCATGTGAAATGAGGTGGGATGGCGCCATGCCCAAGTGGGTGAGGCGCTTTAAATGGCCTATGCACGCCAGCCCATCGTCTGACATCTCACCTGACAACTGCAATTGCTTGAGCAGCGTCATAGTTGCCAAAACAGCGAGTTGGTCGTTGCTCAGGTCGCAAAAGCGCACATCCAGACATGTGATGGACGTCACTTTTGTCAAGCACTCCAATACGTCGGGCCTCATCTTGACAGAATTCACAGTGAGATTGGTGAGGGACGTGGTAGAGCACAGGCGCACCAGGTTATCACTGGCGAGTGGACCACACTGATCTAAACGCAATCTGCTGAGATGTTTCAGTTTTCCAGCTTTTGCCAACAATGAACGTTCCGGTATAGGAAAATTCATCACATCCAAAGATGTCAGCTGCTCCAATTTTGCCAACAACTGCAGTGCAAACCAGTAGTGTTTTACCATGTTAATCAAACCCGAGTCCCCCACATCCATCACCGCCCATACATCATTAACGTTTTTCGATGCGATGGCCAATGAACGCACCCCAGAGAATTTTCTGGCGACACACGCGGCATTCAGGTTGTGGAAATCACATGTAGCCACTACCGCCTGTACACTGGTGACCGCCCCTGTGGCCCAACGGCCCCAATGGCTGTTGACAAGCCGAGCTGATTGCAGCAGCCACCTGATGCTGGCCTGGGTCCATGACCTCTTCACCACCTCCACAATGGCATCCAGGACGTCGACAGACAATTGGCCCCAGTCTGCAAGTGCCTCCAAGTCCTATGAAATCAATACAAAACTTTAGGGCTGAATGGGCTACATGACGATTCATGCGGAAAGTTGATATTGCAAGCACAAACACTTGGGCGTCAAGTCCATCGTGGGCTGGGTATGTGGCACACGTTTCGACGATGGGTTCACCAGAGGAGAAGACAAGTCACAGAGAGGCAATTCATCCACTAAAAGAAGGCATGCAACTATCATGCATCCCAGTGCTTTGCGTCTCAAATTTGCAATGTTCACGCAAAATCTGCTGCTTTGGAGCGGTTGATGAGTGGAGCAAGGAAGTTTCTCGAAGAGACCTGACCAACAGCATAAATCAACAGCATATATCCTGCCAATCAACAGCGCAGCCCTCTTGCTCTGGACAACAGACCCTAATGGAAGAAAGAATGGTGATCACCAGGAAGAAGAGTGTGTCACTATATGCCCATCGCCTTATTCAGAACTCCTGGAAGATTAGGCATGAGGATGGCAATCACTCTAAAGAAACTCCAGTGGAAGGACACTGAATTGCTGTTGAAAAGTTGGTGGCATGATGAAGTAGGCATTTTGTGCTGGAACTAATCACAGGGATGGGCCAATACATTGGGTCCACAGGGCATAGGGGAACTTCAACCAATTGTTTGTCAGATACGTGAAGCAAGACTGCCTTGTCAACATAAAAGATGCATGGCACACTGTGACAATCCATCGATCGCAATTTGGCCATTACTTCCAGAGTGGCTAATTTACAGTTTCACACACTGCAGACTCAGCAAGGTTTTGGGAACAATCATTTTCATGCATATACGTTTTGATGTACTCAACTAAGGGCAAAGACAACTTTGAAGTGAATTCTTTTCCATGGAGGCAATTCTGTCAAACCAAATCATATTTGCTGAAGTTGCTGTCCATCTCCTGATGCTGATCTCTACCTTGGCCAGCACCTGTTTTTGGCATCCCCTGCCACCCATGTACCCTGATCAGAAGGGCACGATGACATTGTTGTCAGCTGTGGAGTTCGACTTGGGTCACCTCACGGCATGGTTCGATGTCAGCACCCTTACCCATCATGAGTATGAGGTGCAGCAGAAATGTGGATGCTACATTCGATTCTGACATAGGAGGCTCCTGCTGCTCCCTTTTGGTGCATGCTGACTGTTCTATGCTTTCACACATGCTCTGGCGATTCGTTGAGCCAGAAGCCTCCTACTGTGGCCTTCAGCTGTTGCGGGAATTATACTACATCAAGAGATATGAAATAGCAATGGTACCCAAACTAAAGGGCCCATGCTATTCTTGTTTTCAATATTTGCCTGCTATACCACCATCGTGCTCATCGACAATGCCCTAAAGTCTGGCAATAAAGTCTGCTGGCCAGCAAGTGCAGCTGGTTAGAAAGTTTTGCATAACGAATTTACAAGGGCATTGTGATCGCTTGGTGTGTGGAGTGCAAAGCACAGGAACAATAATGTGCCACAACGTCTTGTGGGTCCACAGTATTGCTAAAGGATGCATGTAAGGATGCATGTGCTTTGAAACTGCCTTCCCCCACAGATCCAGATGTGTGCGATGCATGCCAACCTGTTGCATTGAAGCGCCTGACGGAGATCCCATGTTTCACACAATCTAGACTCTGTTGCACCTTCAGTCCTCCTCACACGTAGAAGATACGAAACTGTCCTTAGGGACATGACTGCCAGCAAGAGGTCTCCAATCAGTACACAAATAGCACAAATGGCAAGACAACTCTGCGCATAATCAACCAGCGTCAAAACCAGTCAGTTCAGTTTGCATGTTGTTCATCTGCCCTGTGGCCCCTTGCAGTTCATTTGTAATACAGTGACACAGACTCACACCTCAGCACTTGCTTGCCCTTGCTGCTGCCTTCCATTCAGCTGCGGATACAGGCCCAGAAACTTTGAACCATCCTAATTGCCTGGAAGCATACTCCACCAGCTCTGACCCAGCCACCAGCTCTTACCCAGCTATTGATTGTGATTCTCGATGGTGACCACAGCCCTGAGCTAGAGAATCTTTCCTCTTTGCCAATTGTGCCTACCATTCTCCTTTGCAGGACACGGCTCTTGTACACAGCTCCCGTGCCCCGAAAACACACAAGTGACGTGCAAAATAGGACTGCATAGCTGTGACTGACCAGGGGCACTGCGGAGAACTTAAACAGGGTTGGACCACTACCAAATTTTGCAGTGGGATTCGACTACGGCTCAACGTGGGGCAAGTGCGTCGCGTGCAGGGCTGTGCCACCTGAACATGAAGGCCAGCCTTCCGTGGAGGCAGGATTGCCACATTCTGGTCAGCACAGCATTGAAAGCCAGGACGGTACCCACCGGGAGATGGCGAACGGCGCACCCTTTTTAAATGTCTGGAAGGCTGGGCAGGAGGAAGGCCCTCATTCTAAACAACTGTGGAAGAGAGACATTGGCTTGCTCTTGGTAAGTTTCTGGCGGACTACTTTCGCCATTTAGCGCTGCATTTGCACCCGCGGGGAGGGGGGGAGGGGGGGGAGGGGGGGGGCCGGAGCGCGCGCGCCATGCGTGGTGGCAGCCAAAGGGCGGAACTCACGACGACGGCACCGTTGCTTGATTCGCTTGGCCGCAAGCGTCGAAGCTTGGAGGCGAAGGTACGGCTGACGGCTGCCCCCCCCCGTGCCTTGGCGTGCGCAGCGTGACTGCGGTCGGGTGTCAGTGCTTGACAGCCGCAGTCGCAAGATGACCAGCTTTCAGCAACCATTCAGAAAACGGAACAGTTTCAGCGGCCATGACAAATGCATTGCTTCTTATGTGCATCTAGTCCATCAGGAAAATGGCCTGCTCATCAACAAGTGTGGGACTCAGTGGAAATCGTTGAACTGCATTTGTACTCAGCAGGGGCAAAGTTCAAATGTGGGGGAAATCTCGAGCAGGCTTGTTGCTGAGGAATTCTTTCAGTGCTAGATGTGTGATTTGGGAAATTCAACGCTGAAGAACGCCCCTGGGGGCAAACTTGCAACTGTAAGCTTGTGAAGGTCTCGTATTCTTCGTCGACAAACGTGCTGGAGGATAAGGGGCACCCCCTGCTGGCTCTTCGTCCTCCCTTTCGTCCACTGTTCTGTGTCATCAACGCGATTTTCCTTCTCTTTCCATTTCGTTCCTCTCCTTTTTGAATGTCTGCTTGTTTTCTTTTCTTCTTCCTATTGTTCCTTCCGTTCTGCCTCACATGCAGGTATCTGTATGCCGCTGTCCAGGGCGTCGCTCGACCGTCGAGTGACGTCACCCATGAATACCCAATCTGCTCTCAATTCCCCTAATTTGGTGCTCAAGTTCAACGGCAGCTGAAATATGAAGGACACCAGCACTACTGTCTCATGGCGACAGCTGCTGTCGTGTGCACAACGCACCCTTCGAGAGCGTACTCCCATGCTGTCTGGCCCTATCTCCAAGTGCTGCCACACGCAACCTCCGTGGAGCCCCTTGCATTCGCTGCTGACCGCAATGCGGCTGGCCAATGTCCACTCTTCCCTGCTCCCGACCGTCCATGCTGCTCTTGATAACAAATGCGTCGGCCCACGACCACCAGGAGCTCCCTGTGGCAGGGCACCCTGCCAGTTGTTTGAGGAATTTCCAGTTATTCCAGTGGTGTTTCACACCGTTGCTGCTTCTGGGTAGGCAGTCTGCAGCGATCAGGTACTGGGCATGTACAAACGCCGCAAATCTTGGAGAGTTGTCATGTCATCAGATCGAAAACCAGCCGCAGGTCGACCAGTCACCGGCGGAGAACGTACCTGGGGTTGAGAGCGCTCACATGGCAAAATGCGGCAGCAGGCATCTGTCGCATCTGTCAATGTCATTTTCTGATGCTGTCAATGTTTGACAAGCTCCAGAAGACGATCTTCACACTAATGCAAGCCATGAGGGCAGGGGATGTAGTAGTGTGTGACATGCTGGTTACCTTGCAGAGTCTGCAAGTGTCATTTCTTTTGCCTACACAGCGCAGGGCTCGCCCACTGTGCCAAAAGGAGGGACCCCATACATGGCATCCACGAAAAGGCATGGATGCCATGAGCACGTCTGCAGCGGCGCGCTGGACAGGCCCCAGTGTGTTTGGATTCCCGCGCACTGAGTGGACCCGACGCGGCGTGCATCGCTGGCAACATCCCATCGTCCACCTCAACGGCAGCAGCGCCGGACAGGCCGCGGCGAGAGAAGGCGAGCTGTGTCTGTGTGCTTTGACCGCAATGCGCTGCACCTGCCATGCGATGTTCGCATAGGTCTGGTGGGCTGCGCGTTTGGAGCCGCGCTCCTCCGTTTGGTGGACACCTCGCCAGGCTTGGCTCTCTGTTTTTTTCCCGCCCCTTGCGATTTGCGTCTTGTTCCTGTTCCATCACGATTGTCTCGGCAATCCAAGGAGTAACGGGCGGGTAACCAATACCCAATGGCGGACGTGCCCCTTCACAGAGCAGCAATCGCCAACCAAAGCTCCAATCTACGGTGACCGTATGGAAGTTGCCCGTCACCCCAAGATCGCAACCTGTGTACCGGCACAGGGAGGTACAGGAAAGCTGCGCGCCAGCTGGAGCGGCTGGAAACACGTCGGCGATGGCGTGACAATAATGTGTTATCTGCGTCACACCGGGGCGATACTGCGCACATTCCATGTTGGCTTTCTCCCAAAGAAGACGAGCCAGAGGGCCAACAAGGAATCCTAGCTGAACTCGCATGGTTTGGAGCATTTGCGCATGCCGTGTACTCTTAAGAGACCTGCAAGCTTGCAGGTCTATCCAATCTTCGATCCTTTAGAAGGCTGCTGAAGGTGCCTTGGAGAGCTGTCCATCAGTCACAATGTGGACACGCTGGTGGGTTGTTGTGCGAAAAGATGAGGGTTGGAAATTAGGTCCGGGTCGTCTCCATCTGCAGGGTCTGTTCACGCGCTCCCGTGTGCAGTGGACTTCTCATTATGAGCCCATGATAGGCGACGCGCAGGTGCTGTGTGTCGCCATATGCAGCAGGCAGGAAGCCTCTGATAATCATTGCAGCCAGGAGTGTCACCGTCAAAAGCGCAAGGCAGCCACTTCACCTCAGCGAGTGCAAAATGCGAACTATGAGTTGATTAAAGGGACGTTCCGCCTGAGTAGACATGTCACGCGTGACTCAGCCTGGGTTGAGGGCGGTGCCATATCTGTAGTCAAGTTGACAATGCTCCAGTCAGGCGATGGCTATTGCGGTGCGGCTTCCACCAATCAAACTCTAGATCTGTATCTTGCTTAAATACATACTATATTACCATACCTACCAGTTTCTCCAGTTTTCAGATTACAATTGAAACTGATTATGGGAAGTATTGTTCTGTCGTTTCAACATTTTGACTGCAAATATATTTCATCATTTACTTTATATGAGCAATGCAATTGATATGAGCAGTGTAATTGGTTCTACAACCTTTTCAAGCTTTTGCCAAAATATTCATCAAATTGTATCGCCGAACGTACTCTATTATGTTAGGTCCTAATATTTGCCTTTTCTTTCAGATTTTACAGCACACCCTACGGCATCCCCTCATCTTGTGGCACCTTCATACTGGCAGAATTTGTAATTATTTGCATTATTCTACATAAGGATCAAAATGTTTCCTCCGCCACCAAGCAACGGACATCTTTGACTTTCAAACACTGTGACTGTACTAAGATCCAATCTGCCACTATTGAAGATTCGTGTGTAGCTGCGCTTGCGAGAGTAGAGGGCACCTCCAACAACACGATTTGGCTTCAAGTGCACCGCATTGGGCCGTACCTTGGGTCCACATTATGGCTGATACTGAAGAGCCAAGCTGGGATGGAAGTTCAAGCATGGGCAGCAGCAAAAAAGGGACCAAATAAAACTTTTTGCGAACACACATGTATGCATTTCATCAGTGTTTTGCAAGCTAAAAACACGAAAATAACCCAAACACGTGAACATTGTACACGTTTGAACACGGTTATTTGGTCCTTTTCTCCTAGTGGGGAGAGTTGATTTGGCTTTGCATGTGGGTTGAACACCAACTCCGGGTGGGTGGGAAACGGTCGCTACAGATGGCACGGCTGGTTGGTCATTTTTGACGGCCTGCGCACATATTTGAACTGACACTAACACTGCTATTATTTTCCTCCATACAAAGTCCCCGTGCCATTGAATGATGGAACCTCCTTTCTTGAGCAAGATTGGCTACGGTACCCTATTTTCTTGAGCAAGATTGCCCACGGTGCCCTACAAATTTTGCGAGCAGATTTCAAGAAAACGCAAGAATACGAGCTGATCAAGAATGGGACATGCCCCTTTATGATTGAGCAGAGGTTGGGGCACGTTAGCGCCCAGCACTCAAATACCCGTGATGCCCAGATCAGCAGCTACCGCACCTCCCAGGGGCACGCAAGAAACCAGGCAGCCCACGGCAAGCGCCCCACAGTTGCAGAGATCGGCGGAAAATGCCTATGTCTGAAAGATGCACGAAGCACACGAAAGTCTACAAAAATAGAGCTGCAGAAAAATCGGTACATCCAAGATAGAACAATGAATTCCGTGTGCAATTTGCGAAGCAATCATTGAAAATTTCCCACAGGTTTCGTTATTGTGTAGAGACTGACGCTTTTTTTATTTAATAGCGCTTTCGATGTATTAATTTAGGGCGCTGTGTTCCTCGATCCGCTCCTGCTGGTTACGGAAGGAGTTCGACTTGGCACGCCTCCTGACACAAATGAATAGAAGTTGCCTCTCAGAATATCTCATTTAGCAACAAGACCTTTGATATCCATGTTGAACTACGGATGTAGACTTAACTGTTATCGAGAAACGAAGTTGAGTAGTCGCTGTACGCTTCAATTTCACATGGACGTTCAACACTTTCTGATTATTCATTTTTATCTATCATCATACTACATCTGTATCCATATTTGCTTATAATAAATACAGCTGACAACCACATCACCATTCTAGTGGAGTGTCACCTAAACCGACTCAAGATTATGACACCGCCTCATGATCTGCCATTGCGTGCATTGGGCTGCAGTTGCAATGCGCTTGGGAAATAACAGAACTGCTATACAAGTGTCGAGGTTTGGAGTGGCTTCCAAGAATCTGAAAATCCAACCTCGCGCCCTGAGCTGGGAGCTCGGAGGGCAGGTTGGATCCACGTTTCGGAGACCATTGGTGTGTTGCCAATTTCCCTTCGAGTCCAGTTGTTGTGCACTCTGAGCTCAAGGCATACGTCGGGTTTGGCGCTCGTTCCACAGGTAGGACCGTGGGTGTTGGGTCCCACCAAAAGTCGAGGGCTGAATCGCCATTGTCCGCGTTGGAGCCCGGCATATCAGCAAGCATCAGAGGACACCCAGTGTCGACTTGAGCATGACAAACAAACTTGCCAAAAAATTGAAATGGTCGACGTTACCTTTGGAAGCGTTGCACATTCGCGAAGATAGGAAGGAATCGATTTGAGTTGATTTGCAGCGAGTCTCCATTGTTTGGGTAGAAGAAAGCTCTGAGCCATTGCAGAAACATGAAAGAGATATGGAATCCAGCTGTTGCATGGAAATCCCACTGGCAGAACACTGTTACCTATTAACCCCCCCCCCCAACACCCCACCCCCACCCACCCAAACACACACACACACACGTGTGATAATAAAGGCAAGAGTGTGGCTTGAAGTCGCTGAGGCATTGTGTATCCACGGAGGTGGATACCCAGCCCAGAGTGCTGAAGGTACACAGATAAAAATAGGCACAACACACGGCGCAGTGTGTAACATCTTGTCCTCGCGCGGGCGGCACGTAGATTAGCGCAGTACTGTAATTTGCCACCATTTCGCCTGTGCCCCTGTCGCCAGTGGGCACAGGCGCCCGCTGCCTAGCTGGCACCCCCCCCCCGCCCCCCCCCCCGGCACCACATTGCTACCAGCACCACTACTTTCCCTGCCCTTACATAATCACTGGGAAACCATCAGCGCCTGTGCCACCCGGTCCGGGGAAACCATCAGCGCCTGTGCCCCAGTGCTTACATCATAGCAACGAAACCGTCGACACCGTGCCCTGCGCCAGAAACTCAGGGCCAGGCGCGGGCCCCTGGTTGGCTAAGCAGGGCCCCCAGGGCCAGCGTGCGGTCGGGGCCGGGGAGGGGGCGAGGAGGTGGGGGATCGCGGCATGGCGCGCGGGGGCCGAAATGGTGCACGTGGGGGATGGGCGGGCGGTGACTCTGCCTAGGTCACTTTGATCCGTTGCGGGCGGCGCCGGTGCGCATCTCCGGGGCGCTGCAGCGAAGGCGGGCAGGTAGCGCCCCGTGGCCCCTTGCCCGCTCTGTCAACCCTGGCGGGGCGCCTGCAAAAGCGCACGCGTGTATCTCGCTTTTTCAAGTCCGGTAGTGTCGTCGCCGGGGGGCGGCAGAAAAGGCGGCGGACGTGCCTCAGTCATCGGGGGCGGGGGGGGGAGGCCGTTGAGGGCGCCGCTCGAGCGAACAGGGCCTGTTGGGCCGGAGCGGGCAACCGACGCGCGCAGAAGGCCGCCGGCGTCTATGGTGCCGTGCCCGCAGGGTTTCGGGACATCGCCAAAAAGTGGCAATCCCTTAGGCACAAACAAGAGGCGATTCCCCTTCCCAACGTGACCTGCCGTTCGACCCATGCTGAGCGCTATTCCCTCGCGATTACCATGGCATCCACCCTGGCCACCCCGCTGATAGCCCTGTTCAGCTCACGATCGGATCGCAGACCGCAGAATCAATTCCCCTACCCATGGCTGCCCACGTTGGACGGGACTGCTTTGCAGGCCCGACAAAAACACGCCTGAATTTTGCAGCAGATCTGCAACCCCCCCCCAGTTGCATCTATCCAGCATAGTGCAATAGAAATACTTCAAAGAGTTTCGCACTGCCCCCTCGAACCACAAGCACAGTGCCCATCCCTAGCACCCGAGCTTGCGCCGTGCTGGGCCGAGCCTACCAGCCAATGCCCCATTCTCAAGCAAATGATCTTCGCTTGAAGGGAGATGGAAATTAGAGATTCACGCAGTGCTTTTGGCACATTTGCTCGCCACGCGGGCTGAACCGAGGGCTGAGATCTGGGCATGCCGACGAAATTCGGGAAGCTCGTTGTGGCAATTCTGCCCAATTTCTCCTAAATAGCATTCTGTACGGGGAGGCTGCACTTGGCAGCGCCCCGCGCGCCCTATTCTCAAAGGGCTAACCTCGATCGGGCTCCCTCCGGTTGACCGTCAGCTGAGTTTTCCAAATCCTCCACGGTCAGCACACCCTCAGTCGATGGCCTCGCCGATTCGCCGATTGGCAACAGGTCTCAAGGTGTTAGGAGTGCTGCGCACCATGGGGCCACGAACACGGCAAGCACCAGCGACCTCCAGGGACGCTGGGCACAGTGCCGCGTCGCGCTGCGCTTGGTGGACGTGTAAACTGACTGCGCACAGGGCACGGGCAGTGCCGCCTCTATGTAGAGTATGGGACATTTTGATGGATGACGCTGCGTAGCGCTTTTGGCGACTGGCTTTACTAAAGCTGGTTGGGCAGTTGTCGTGTTCGCGCCCAGCTTTACTGAAGCTCGCTGCTTCCGCGCTGTTTTTGCGTGACCAGCTTCAGTAATCCCATCACCCAGTGAAGGTAATCTACTAGGCTGGCGCCCTGCGTCTCGGACAAGATGGGCGATGTTGCCCTCGGGCCGGCAAAACAGGCGGATGTGGCCCTCGGGCGCTTCGCGCCCTCGGGCCACATCTCGCCTGTTTTGCCGGCCCTCGGTCAACATCTAGCCCATGGCGCAGTCCAGCAAAACTCCGTGCTCACCAATGCAGCTGTGTTTCTGATCTTTATTGATGCCGCACAACATATTTGCCACCACGCTTCCATCCCACAGGGCCGATCTGCTGCAGTGCAACCCTTGAATGAAAGCTTGTTGTTCCATCTTCAGTGTACCAAATATATCGCCCCCCCAGTCTGGAGCCCTCAGGTCCATATAATCAATCAGCAGTGTCCAAATCTCCGAGATACCCCAAAGAAATACTGCTCATTGAGGACAGCATATGCAAGATCAACGCACAATACTTTGCCGACTAGTGTCACCAGTTTCCTGTCATCAGAAGTCATTACCAATCCTACTCATCATTAACAGCCATATGCAATAGTGAGCAACTGTCAACCATTGACTGCTGACAGCCCCAGCAATAGGACCTTGGCTGGGGCGCTTTGTTTGTGTCATATATCGGGGTTTCAGCGAGCGAACAGTGTGTCATATATCGGGGTTTCAGCGAGCGAACAGTGTGCCAACTACTCTTGGGCGCAATGCAAAGCAGATGGGTACCCCGTTCGCCTTGATATGCAAATTTCGTGAACGACTGACAGGGATGGACCACACAAGTGGAGGCAGTCACGGAGACAGGTAAGGGATTTTGGAGTTAGGGTTAGTATGCACATAAAAAGGGTCCCCACTTGCAGGGTCCATATCGGAAACAGCCTACAACAAACTGCACCCCAGTGCACCACCCACCTCCACGTCTGATTCGCCATTCCCCGTGACAGACATCCCGCCGATCTGGACAAGAGGGCGCCTGGCCGCGCTGTAAACGGAGGCTGGGCCAACACAGCGCGCTGCCATAATTACGTGCAATGAGCTCACCAAGATCCCAGCACGGACATGATCCTGGGATCCAGCCATCTTGTCGATGGCAAAAAATTGCAGCCTGCCCCTTGGAGCGGCCATCGCACCCTGAGGCCAGCAACATAGCGCGATCCACCTGCCAATATCCATTACATGCAGCCCATGTGCAACATACCCTGCCAGACGTCCGTTCATTATCAAAGCAGGAAGAAGAAGAAATCGGAGAGAATATGCTGAATGTTCACATCCTTGCAATGGGTTGAGCAAGGTTTGCTTCTCCTGGGCTGCCGTCACAACTGAGTACAGTCATCGGTCCCACAGTGTAGCGAACACTAAGGAAAAAAGGGCAAAATAGCACGCGTTCAAACGTGTACAAAGTTTACGGGTTTGTGTTATTTTTGTGCTCTTAGCGTGCAGAACTTTGATGAAATGTGTTTATGTGTGCTCGCAAAAGTGTTATTTGGCCCTTTTTTCCTAGTGGAATTGAGCAAAACAGCTCGTAGATAGGAAGAACATGCTGCCGTTGGCAAGAACAGGAACGATGTGGTTAGATTCCAATGAACGCAGTTTTCCTTGGTAATCTTGGCTCTCAATGTGGCCCTCCATCACATGGGGACTTTGGGAATATTTGTCGACTGGAGCATCCTTCCATGTTGCTTGACTGGGAGGCCAAGGACATCGCATGGCATTGTGTGCCAAGCTTCTTTGAGTTTGCGGAAAAATGGTGCTGAGCTACAGTACGGAGAGACTCTGCCAGCTGGAGATATGCGCATTGATCCTTGCAATATGGAAAAAACAGGTGCACAGTGAGCATGTGCTGCAAGCGCAACGCGTCTACCCAGCAACAACTGTATAAAATTGCGCACATAACTACTGTTAAACCAGTACACTGTCGATTTGTAACACCCGTTCCCCCATCGCCCAATGTGAAACATAGACATGCAGCTTTTACAGTGTTGGCCTTCTGCAATCAGACCAAATAAATGCAGTGGTGAATGGCCCTTGGCTGGCATCACCTTCATAGGATTCAGTGTGACCTGGGCAAGACAACGCAGGTATCCAAAGGGAAGGACTCTCCGCAAGATGACAAACAACAAACGTAAGAGCAAGTCCTGAGGGATCGTCTCGGGTCCCTCACAGCAGCCTTCACATGTGCTTGATGCATGTTCTTTCCGAAGAGCATACTATCCCAAGAGTCCCAAGTGAAGAGTGTGGATTCCAATCAGCATTCCTGCATTAAAACTAGGGCAACGCAAATTTCAAGTCGCAGGTGGCATGCTTGCATTAAACGGGAAACAATTTTAGGACAAATAGACTCATGCCCAGCACTAACATCGCGGCGCCGAGCTCACCTCCTTCCGGACGACCACAAGCGCCTAACACTGTCAAACACCGTTGACGCGTGCCTCCGTCATGCGTTCACAGGATCTGGGCCAGCCTCCTAATCTCGCGAATTTCGAATCCCACAGTACGGAATGCCGAGAGTGGGTCGCCGTCCAAGCCGGCCGGCGCCCCTTCGGACGACGTCCATGGTCCCCATGTCCTCAGAGGTGCGTGGCAGCCAGCGTTTGCGAAGTTTGAGGCAACGTGGAAAAAGCGTGCGCCGCTGATGTGGGCCGCGGCGGCGTCGGTCCGAAGGTTGTTTTAGGGACGCGGTACAGCGCAAAGGCGGCTGGCCCCCCATGTGCAGGAAGGGCGGCTTCCCAGCCGCGTGAGACCGACGGGGAAGGGGGGCCGTCGTCTTTGTGCTGCCCCGTCAGCGCGTTGGCATTATGTGGGGTGTGCACGGATAGTGAAGAACATTCTAATTCTGGCGGTTTGGCCTGGACGAATCGATACATTTGCTGCCCTGGCGATCACAACTCTCAGCAATCCAGATGGTCTGCCGTGATTCAGAAACACGGTACATGGCAATGATCTATTAGATTTTGATTGACAGGCGCTGCCTACTGCAATTGATTCGATTCACAGCTAAAGTTACGCAGGCTGCGATTCACCCAGTGCAAGACTCGATTCCTCATACCAAAGAGAACCAACAATGGCCTCGGGTTCCTGTAGATCGGCACATGTGACATGTCTCCTTCACGTCAAATACCCACCTGCAGGCAATCTGCGATGGTTGCGAGAGCGCCCAAGGCAACTAAAATTGGCAATTGTCGGCTAACGGTGTGCAGATGACCGGCACTTCCATTTTACCTCCGCTTTCAAATGCAAATGCACTTACTCATTTGTGTTGAATGACATCAATATCACTTGTATCTTAATGGGAGGCAGGGACCAAATCACGTTTATCCATGATGTTTTGCGTTGCGCATGTTTTGTGAACGATGCAGAGGGAACTGCCCGCAGGCCGCTGTTCGCAGCCTGTCAGATCAAAAGTTGCAAAAGAACGGAAAATATTTCTTGAGCGAGTGTTTGTTGATTAGACAAGCAATCGCGAGATTTCGAGTGCTGCTCCAGATGTTTCTGATTCCAATATGACTGTTTCCTGTTGTGTTGCGAGCAGATGGCAACTTCAATAGCAACCAACAATACAAATACAAATATACACAAAATAAATAAATGTAAATATAAATATATAAATGTAAATACAAATATGTATATATATATAGTAGAAAATATAGAATACATGAGTAAAGGGATATATGAATATATGAATATATGAGCGTATGATTGTATAATATGTGATGTATATAAATCCTTAAATGTAAATAGTATCCCAAACAGAAGTATCAATGACAATTATTTATGCATTCATTCATTCATTTACTGCATTGTTGGTTTATTTACTTATTTACTTAATGGTTTAATTTTTATTTTGCTTATTTATTTATCTATTCATTTATTCATTTATTTGATTATTACTTTTTTTACCTATTGATTTGTTTGTACAGATATTTTGATTTTTCTGATAGGCTTATTGTTTGTTAGTTGGTTGGTTGGCTTACTTGCTTGTTTGTATAATTCTATGCTTTCTGGTGTTGACTCTTCTATGCCACTGCTGTCGATTCAGGCAATTTCGATGCCCAAAGTGCTCCAAAAAAGGCGCCATTTCGAGTTCAAATGGGCAGAAAAGCACGAGTGCACATGCGACACGGTGCTGTGGTACCGTAAGATGGCCCTGGGAGCCGTGCACCGCAGCTATTCCACTCTTTCTACCCCTCTGTCATGGTTGGCTCTGATGGAAACTGACGCCGAGCATCCTGACAAGGTCCGTGGCCCTATGGATGGTCAATCAGCCATTGCAGGTGGCTTCCGTTGCTTTGAAATCTACTTTTGCCAGTCTCATTCCAGTTTGTTCGCTTCTGAGTGCATATTTGTATTGCGGCGCTGGCTAAGTGCATGGGCACATGAAGGTGTTCCAGGCTACTGCGATTGAGGTTCTCATTGGAGCCCTGCAGTAGTCGCGAATCTTAAAGTTTTCGCACCACGACAATGCTCTGATTAGGCTTGTTAATTACGTTTACGTTTTCACGCGCAAAAACCTAAATTTAACAAAGGAATAGTTTTGCAGCTGTATTTACGCCTGTTCGGCCACGAGTTTATATGATGAAAGTCGAGCACTATGATGAGTCCTCCGCCCCTGAAGCGTACTGAACATACTGTACACCTCGCCCTCGGCAAGGGCAACGATGTCATCGAACAAAACTTCGTTTTCTGCCCACTCTTGCGCGTCTGGCTGCCACTCCCAGGACTCGAAAGTCTATATGTACTGTCTTTATGTAGACGGGGCTGTATTTACGCTGCATTTACATGATTTTACTCCTTTTAATATGCAAAAACATAAAAAACATTTCCACGCGTAGAATCTTAAATGCGATCAGCTTTTACGGTGTGAATAACAAGGCAGGTTATGGTGGGCTTGCAAATAGCAACTTGAACAGAAAATACTGAGAGCATGCACTATGTCATTTTCGACATTGTAATTGAGTTGCAGGCCTGTTCGTTCATGTTCATTTTGTCGTTTTCCTCCCAAAATTGCAATTCGCGTTGAACGGGAAGTGTCCACTGCGTCGGCCCGTTCTCCGCTTCAAGCGGGAGGGCCCTTCCCCAGACCAACTCCCTATGGATTGGGGTCATATTCCATGTCGGGCACCGAGACTGACTTTCCACCATGGTGGAAACAGATGTGGCCACACTGGATGCACCGTGGTCAACATGCATCCCACAAATTGCCATTTGTGTGGCTACTCCTCATCGTTATGTTGATGGAGGGTTTAGTCAGCGTGGAAGGATTACCCGAAGGTGTGGAATGTAACATTTTCTAACGGCTGCTATTGTACTTCCTCCGTCCGGAATTAAATGAAACCGTTTGTTTGATAGTCTATAATTGTATCACTCACCAATCATCTTCATTTCAAAATTTTCTCAAGACACCATCTCTAGTTACAGTAAGTGCTGTCAATTTTTTTCACAGCGGATAAGTACCGGCCACGTGGCAGTAATGCGAACCCTTGTCAATCTGGCCAAAAATATGAAGGTTGTCAGGTCTCGCCGGACCCGCCCAAAATGGCGCCCCAGAAGGGGCCCCCTCTCCGCGGCTCCCACGGAGCCAAAAGAGTAGAGGTCGAGACGCCACTGAGACTAAACGTTGCTGTGGCCGTCCTAAAGCTGCAAGGCGGCCAAGATCGAGATCCGTACCATTCGATCATCCATGCGACCGATAGTAGGACCACAGTTTGGCGCATGGCGCAGAAGCTCCATGAACAAACGGAGCAAGGGGACGGCATGGACCTCAGCCGGCAACAGAAGGGGCACTGCGGGAGGAAAAGGAAGCCCTCGGAAGAGCTTGCAGAAGAGATTAGGAAGATCCCACAGTACCAACGGTCATCTGTCCGACGGATCACACAATTGACGAATTCAAGCAAGACGGCCATTCATGAATTCTTGCAACGAAAGAAAGCCATGAGATGTGCCTCGTGGATCAATCCCAGCAGCCGAGCGGAAGCTGCAAAGGTTGCGTTTTGTGATCAATCGGGTCCAGCCGGAGGGGAGACAATTTGTGTTTGACCCGTGCACCCATTGGGTCCACATAGACGAAAACTTGTTTTATGCCCAATCTGATGGGCAGCGTGGGTGACTGTTGCAAAACAAAGCCAATCAAGGGGCTCCAACAGCAAAGATAAAGGTGTTCATACCCAAGATTATGTTCCTAACTGCCGTTGGCCGGCCGCGCAAACGATCTTATGGGAAGGTGTGTGACGGCCTGTTGGGCATATGGCCATTCATCACCACCACATGCGTGCAAAGATCGTCCAAGAATGGAGCGGCCGGCGATCAGATCCTCCATCCCATCAACGTGGACGCCGCGACCTTCCTGCAGCTTACAAAAACAAGCGTTTTTCCTGCAATAAGAGCTGCCTATTGGCACGCCAATACCATCATCGTGATTCAGATGGACGGGCCAAGCCTCACGTTGCAAAAAGCATAAAAGGGGAGCTTCAAGCAGAATGCTTGAAGGATGGCTTTACGATCAAGATCCAGAGGCTGCCCCCACAAAGTACAGATCTTAACATATTAGATCTTGGACTGTTCCATAGCCTCCAGCGACGGGCAGGGGAAGTCAAAGCCGGGGCCGACCTGGGCGGAATCGTTGCTGTGGTCAATTTTGCCTTCGCTTCGTGCGATCCCAAGCAGCTTGAGCATGTGTGGCGTGCTCTTTTCAGTGTTCAAGAGAGCTTGCTTGAGCACGCAAGAGGCAACGACTTTGGGGTCCCACACGAAGGCGCCAGGAGGGCGGGGCGGATAGAAACGATGGGGGAGGCGCGTTACGTGAACCACCGATTTCTGACAAAAAGGCGGCGCAGTTTGGACGCTTGCGAAATGGACTAAATGATTGGATTCATTTCGGACAAAGTGGTTCCTAAGCTTTTGGGACCTAATCTTTTCAAATCTGATGTTATTTTTGACGTTTAACTTCATTATGGTGTTGTAATTTGACTTTTTCAAACTGTTTCATTTATTTCCGGATGGAGGAAGTAGGAAACATAGTACATCAATGTTACAAATATGCAATGCGCAGGACAACACCCGATACACGAAAAACATATGCAGCGACGAGGGCTGCAATAGATGGCGGCTCTCTAGCATTACTTAAAGGCTTTGACTTTGTGACGGCCGTCGCTGTAGCACGTGCGAGTAGCGCACGATCAGAACACAACCCCTGTTGAGCTTTGGGTGCAAAATACTGCATTCTGTCCTCGCAGGAGAGTATTAAAAGCCTGCTCTGCTACTTTCGCAATTTAGGGGGCCATCGTTAATATCAGTAATAAGTAGTTAGGTATGGGTGTCGTTGGAAACATGTGTCCGTGTTCCACTATTTGACCATCCGTGTTTTGATGGATTTCATCAAATGGGCAAGACAAAAAAAACGAAACAAATGCCTGAATGCACCCACATCCACATCCGCGCAATTTTTCGACAAACCATCGCTGTCTGCAATGGATAGGCGGACGCGGTGCTGTGGAGGTGAGAAAATATACGAGGAGGATGTGTGCTTTGCATGGAGACACATCGCAATAATGCGTTATTATAACTACTGCATAATTGGTCGTGCAACTTTTTAACGCCCTACTTTGCAATTACATTGATCACCTCTCGAATGTCCAACTTAATGTGTATAATAGAATGAACGAAAATTGCGTTCTGTCTGGAAAGGAGGGAGCACACCTCAGTCATTTGACCAATAATCCAGGCTTGTTTTCTGCGTTTACTTTTACGTTTCTACTTTTGCGTTTTTACGCAGAAAAACGTAAATTTGCAAAAGGGACTATTTTTACGGCTATTTTTAAGTTTTAACGGCTCCCTGGGAAACCCGAGTAACACGGTGAAAGTTATGTACAATGATCAGTACGCCGCCATCTCCAGCATCTGCAACGCAATGTTCACCTCGCCCTTGACAAGGGGGATAATGGCATTTCACAAAAACTCGTTTTCTAATTCTTCCAAGACGCCTGGTTGCCACTCTCCCGGCTCCGTAAGTCTGTATGTACTATCCTTATATACACCGGGAAGTTTTTACGTTGCATTTACGTATTTTTAGGCATTTTTATGCGTAAAAACGCAAAATTTTCTTCACACGTGAAAACGTAAATAAGATAAGTTTTTGCAGCGCAGAAACCAAGCCTGCAATAATATATAATGGACTCCTGTAATAATATCATTATGTTGTTTTACATTTCTTTCTACCTTAATAGTCTTATTAGCTTAGCACTGCGCAGATAACACCTATGTTCTGCGGTGAAACCAAATAATGAGGACAGATTGTCCTCCATTCAGATATTCTTGTGCGATAAATGGAAGCTGTAATGGGAATTTTAATGCGATACATTTGTGTGCATCCCTCCAATTCAATTTTATCGTATGTTTAGCGAGACGCGTTGTGGAAAAGTTTAGACTTCAGGGAAGTTGCTGCTTCTAAAATGCGGGTCCATATCATTATTTGGCTCTCTGTGCAGAGAGCGATCTTCTGGCTACCGATTTTGAGGCGACGTGCATCGCATACGCAGCGCCATGCCGGCTCACCTCCAGGTGCGCGATCTCGCGTGCCCTCACTTTCTGCCGTCCTTCCGTCGGCGCAATCCTTTCAGGTCAGCTAGAGGTCCTTGCAGTGCTTCTAGTCGCCGTGGTACTGCTGTCTTGCTGGTTGGTGCGCGGGCATGATGCGGCTGCACAAGAACACGGCGCTCCCGCTGTGGTCGCTTCCAACAGTGAAATAGCCACAGCCGAATTGCGCGGTTGTACTAGCCGCGTAAGGATACGCAACCGAGAGCTCGGCAGTGGCGGGTCAGGGGTCGCCTACGAAGGCACCATGGAAAGATATTCAGCAACTCTGGCAATGGCGTCAACTCATTTCCGGACGAATGCAGAATCATGGAAGCCTCCCATGGGAGCAAGTACGTGGTTAGGTACTTCGGATTCGGCAAGCTCGATGACGGCCGAATGTTCGTTGTCATGGAGTGAATGCAGATGACCCTTTGGCAGTTGGTGAAAGACGGCCCCAACGCACACACGATGACCAAAGGGGATTTGCTGAAGTTATTCGTGAACATTGCCCTCGGCATGAAGCATCTGCGCGACTGTTATGTGGTCCATTGCGACCTCAGCCCTTCGAACGTGCTGATCACCGAGGATAATGGCCGGTATATTGCAAGGTGGGGGACTTCGGGTGTGCTCGCTGCTGCGCAAGAGGACGGAATGCACCGGGCACTTCAAGGGAACGCCCGGCTACTTCGCTCCTGAATGCTGAGCCTTTGGAGCTCCCCAGCCAAGGAGGTAAAGGTGAACGGCAAGATGCCGGACGTGTACTCGTTTGAGCGAGCCATGGAGGACTGCATTGAGGACATCGAAGAAGGAGGTGGTTTGAATGACGTCGTGGGGCTTGCCGGACTCATGCAGTCTTGCAGGACCTTGGAACCTGCCAGGAGACCCAGTTGGGCGGCTGTCATCGATTACTTGTTCATACTGGTGCAATCGAACTTGGAGTAGATCGGCAAGAGCATTCCCACGGGGAAGATCGCACCGTTTCCGGGCGAACAGAATGCGGCAACGGCAGCTGCATGTGTTATGGCTTGGTGCGCTATTTTTTTTGGTCACAATACTTACCGCTGGCTGCAAAGCTGGCGCCCAGGTCGATGGGCACATCTAGCTGGCACAACGTTGCCCTAGGGCAAATTTCTGAATGGACTCAAGGCATGTTCTGCTCATTCTTTTTCCGTCACCAACACTTGACTAATCAATGGGTTTCGCCTATTGAGTACTTGAGCCAGGGACTGCCGAACAGCGCCTTCTGATAGCAATCAAGTTTTTAGGGAGACTTGGTATGTGCGATTGTTTTTGTGGTGTTTTAGGGCAGCATTTTATTTAGCATGGAAAGCACAAGCTGTCTTGCTCGCCCCCTGCAGTGAAGCTGTCAGCAGCATTTGAATTGGGATGTGGGCAACCGATTTTGTCATTTGATTTGGTATCCGCACCTTGCACAGCATTCTCGTGTGCTTAGACAAGCGCAATGGCGTTTGTAAATCTGTTGTACATGCGTTGGCAGAATTTCCGCAGACTGGATACGAGTTTGCTTCTGTGAAAATTGTTCGCGAAACGACAGAAACGGCAAGAATGCACACATTCCACAAACTCAATACCCTCAGCAGTATTCCACATTTCAGATCTGGCTGTAATTTCCGCCACAGAGGGACTCCAAGTGTTGGCAAATTTACTAAAAATTACCTAAGTATAACAAACTTATCGTTGGAATGCCTTCTGTGAGTGGTGGTCAAAAGTGCGGTGCCGCAGCTCGCATTCGATAAATGAGTTCTCTCTTGTAATAAAAAATGTACATGTGTATGGCAAAACCGCTGCCTTGCGCCTGCAGGCTGACAATTGGAGCATATACATGGGTTTTATGCTCGAAAATATTTTCATTTCATCGCCGCCGCAAAAAGCATGCGACAATCGAACCCACTCAAAGAGTCTGCGAGCGTAGTCCAGTTGAAATGCCTACGCCACTGTCTGAGACTATCCGCGATTGTGAAATTAGAGTATATAGGAATCGCTTCCGGCAATTGCCGGGAACGAATTTGCAAATTTGCTGATAGTATGGCATACAAGCATACTTCTGTGTCCAGATTTGCATGAAACAATTTTTTTGTGAAGTCATGCTTGCAAGATAAAGATGTACCCCGTGCTCATCAATGTACATGAAAATAGAATCAGAGCACCATTTAGGAGTTTACTCAACACTATGGAGCTTTTGTGGAGAATGCAGAAGGGCTAGAACTGCTGTTTAAACGTTTTTAATATACAACTCCTTGTCAATATCCCCGACACTCTCTGTTGCTACATTCATGTTGGCATCCACGAGCCAACATCAGTATCCACCGCTTCATGTTGCTTCGTTTGGGCTTCCCTGTCCACGTGGTAATAACAGTACATTGCTAATCTTGGGGAGGAGGGGGGGGGGCGTATGCTTAAGACGGATGTTACAACAATAAAAATCTCGCACCGTATCCGCCCCTGGCCCCTCCAAAAGCCGCCCCGCTCAAATACCACTCCCCTCCCCCCCAAATAGGGGTCTCGAGCCCCTGTGCAGCGCCACCCAGAGAACGGCGGCGGCAGCAGTTAATGCCCGGAGTTCCAGGAGACCCTGCCCACCCCTGGTGCACGCCTATCGCTCCACAATCCACGGCTTGGCAAACCCCCGGGCTTGGACATGTCCCGCTATCATGCCCGCTTCCCACTACAATTTCACTTTGATGCTTCGATTTCGCCCCTGGGATACTATTATTCAGGCGAAGCTCATAGGCTGTACAATCACCTCCAGCTACCTGAAGCTGCATGTTCCTTCGGTTTAGAATCTGCTTCGTGGTGCTTCCAGCTCGCTTTGCTCCAAACCGCTGCTCCTGTGAATTGTCACCACATGTGGGACATACGGCGTGATGGACGGCAAATTTCGAAGGATGTTGCAGCTACCTTGCACATGGATGGAGCTACGCGTGGCTTTCACCCTGTACGCAAAATATAGGAAGTTGCTCGGAGGGGTTCCAGTGTATTGCTGTGAATCTGTATCTGTCAGAAGGGTGTCGGCAAAGGCATCCATCATTGTTTACGCGTCACGAAGACGAGTCAGAGTCAGGCCTGATGGGCCCTGACTCAGGGTCGTGGCCGGTATCATGAGGCCCAGACATCCAGCCCATCCCGCTGGGCCTCATCGAGGGTGGCGCCGGCGGAGCACGACACACATTCCCCAGCCATGCCAAACTTGGCGTCGCCCGCAGACGTGACTGGCAGTGGCGCCCCCGCCGCAACTTTGAGGCCAGCGGATTCTCGGCTGGAAAAGCCGCCGTCGCCGTTGCCTTCATCTTGGCGCTCGCTGCCCCTGCCACAGGTGCCCGCGTCGACGAGCCGCATTACGCCAATGCGGGGCCACGACGCTGATTTTTTTGACGCGGAGGAGGCTCCTGCACAAATCCCGCACTCTAGCGTCCGAGTGCACGGCGCGACCAGCGCGGGAGCCCCAGGGACACCCAGCGCCATGCCCGCAAATTTCCAACCGCCGCGGCATGGGGCGCTGAGCCGTCGTTTTGGGGGCCAAGACTGGCCAGATAACCGCTCTGAGACTCTGAGAGTCGCTGCGGCTCACGGCCCTGCCGATCTTTGCAGGTGCTGCCTTGGGAGGCGGAGGACAACCAGACGATGTTCATGCTGCCAAGGTGAGATCCCGGGGGATAGTTGGGGATGTACGCCGGCGAGCCGTGGGTCCCCGTCGGACAATCGCGCACTTCGGAACGAAGACGGTCGGGCCCCAGAGGCGACACCACGCGGCTGTGCAGTCGGTCGCAGCCGAGCTGACCCATGGACCAGTTCCGCGTGGGGGGCTGAACCAGCTTCCATGTGGCGACAGTGTGTGCGCTCAAGTGGTGCGCAAAAGTCTCACGGGAGGCACCGCCCTTGAAATGGCAGCAACACGCGGGGATTTGCCCCTGCCTGAAGAGATAAAAGGTGCACGCAGACAAACCTAACCAGTTTGAGAAAGCTAGTGTAGTGGCGCAGATGCCCGAATCACCAGAATGGAAGTCCTCGGCACCAAAGCGATGGAAGGCGACAGGTCTGTCCACGCCTTCGCAGCGGCGGGCACGTGCTCGAGGCAGCCGAAGTGTTGCGCACGCGCGAAGGAGGTGCAGGGGTCCGCAATTGGCGGGGAGTGGCGTGCAGGCAGGGCCACTGTCGCATCCACTTGTGAACTCTTGGGAGTGGGTTCTAACCTGGTTGCTGCGGACAACAACGATGCGAGGTCTGATTGATGCCGACGGGGAGCCGACGGGGGGATCCAGGAGCGCGTGGAGCGTGCGGACACGAATCCGCTTTGCGATCTTCAATCCCGCCATCTGCTGCTGCCGCCCCGTTGGCGCAGGTGCGCGCAAGTTTCGGCTGTGTCCGCATTCGGGCTTGAGGCCTGCCGGTCACTCGGGGCATTTTGCTCATTCTGCGCATGCAGCGGGCCGGGGCTTCGTCACATGCACGGGTGGTGCTGCTGGCTGAGTTCAGCTTGCAAAAAACGGCGCGGTTTGGATCAACTCGGCGAGGTGTCTGTTGAGAAGTTTCCTAAACGACTGCCAACGTTGGCCGTCTCCCGTGCACATCTTCGACGAGGACTGAGGGGCGGTGTTCTTGTGGACCCGCAAGGAACACAATATGCAGATTATTCCTGGTCCCTTTTCTTTGCTGCTGCAGCGCTTGCCAGCCTTCCCTGCCCTGTCAGCCTCCCTTCAAGGCCACCGCCTGCTCCACGAACTGGGGACTGAATATCGCGTTCAGCACCCCAAGACCGTGTCGGTGCAGTGGATACATGTCAGAATTGTGCCACAGCTTACTTCAAGTACTTGTGCGAGTGCATTTCTTTGGGAGAGTGCCGTTTTGCATGTCTGCAGTTCTGCCAACAAAGGTACAATGATGGCGTTGTTCGTGGACATGTCAAATGTACCGAGGTATGTGCCGCATTCATTGGCATTGCCCTGCCCAATTACATGTAGCCGCCTCTCCACCACGCTCATCTTGCAGGATTCAATGCATTATGATCAATTGATCATCGACGCTGATGGATCCAATCGTCACAAAAGGCCTCCAACCAGGCGAATATGGCGAGGTTGGACCCGCACAGTGAGCCGCTGCCATTTTCTGTACATACTGACAGAGGCCCACTGTGTCGATACAAGCCCCGCTTATTCGGCGGGTCCCAGGCAAGGGGTGGCAAAGGACAGCGCTGCAAACGTGCGCATGCGACCCATGATGTTTGATGCTCCCGCACGCACTGCCACAGTGAAGAACAGAATCAGCTCGATGTCAGGCTGATAATTAACATGCGTTGCGCTAGATGCGAACACGGATGGCTTCCTGTCTGCCGACCAGTGTTAAATCTCGTAGTAGCAATTGCCATCGAATCGTGGTGGCGGTAGCATCGAAAGAGAAGTAGTGGCGTCGCAGTGATGATCAGTCCAGAGAACTCAGTGTGGCTAAAGTACCGGTGGCCAATATCCGGAACAACGAAGCTCTGTGATAGCGTTGGCCCAAATTTGCACGCCACGTCAGGCCTCGCTCCATGCATGCATGCATGCAGTTGAAGTTCCCACCTTTTGCCCACAAGGCGAACAATGTACTTGTTGTTCATCATTCTATGTTGGGATGTATATCAAGCGATGTCAGGCATCCACATGACACTATGACAGTAACCAGGTTGACGCGGGGGCAAGCGAATGTGCTGGGGCCCCAATGCGGATAACAGGATTCCTGATGGCTCCATCAGCCAAGCTCTTACCACGTCAAACGCCTCTTTGCGGCTTACGCACAATAACCACGTGTACGCGCTCTGGATGTGATATAGTATGTGTTGTGTTCATAGGGTATTCGAGCGCGTCGCGCAGGCCACACTCTCCCTGGCGACTTTCTTCGTGCCTTCCGACACCTTCGCTCGTGAACGCCACTGCGAGGGCGTCAGCAGCCCTGTTCGCCTTCCATCGCCTTGGCGCCGAGCTGGGTCAATCCAGATCTGGCGCTCCTGGCGTGTGCGCCAACCACCGATGCGTCATTTGCTCGATGCGAAGGGACTGTCGATGGGGGGACGGATCGTCTGCCTTGCCATCTTCAGTTCCACAGCCGGCTGTTGCTGTCCCTCTGGAGCAGGCGCGCACAAGTTCTGCTCTCTGTGCATTTCAGACTTTCGGACCTGCAGGATTGGTCGCATTGTTCTTCATGTTCTCGTTCCCCACAAGCAGCGCGGCCCGGCGACGTCCCCTTTGCATGTGATGCCGCCGGCAGAGCTGGGTTTTCGCAAAACGACGTAGTTTGTACCAGCTCGTCGAGGTGCTGCTGAGACGTTCCGGTGCTCTTTGGCAGTCTCCGGCTCTCCGCGTGTGCCGCACATTTACTGTCGTTCTTGTGCGGAAGCTGCGCTGCTTACACATCTAGCAGGGACTCAGTGTGTGACTGGGTCCGTGTTGCAAAGAGCACGATATATCGCACGAGCAATTGCAATGGCATCACGGTGACGGACGCGATGTTGCTGCAGCCTCGAAAGAGAAGTGCGGTGTCGCAGCGTCGGTCAGTCCAGAGTGCGTAGTGTGGGCGCAGTAGTGGCGGCCAATATCCGGGGCCATGAATTTCGTTGATGACGTTTGCCCAAAACGTGACAAAAAAAAGATGCACCTGCGCGCGATGTGGGGCCTAATCCGTGCATGTATGAGTTAAGCTGCGCACTTTTCGCCACACATGGCAGGCAACGTAAATTGCGTTCAGTCATTTTATGTTGTGAAATATGTCATACGATGGCAGACATCCACAATGATAGTGATTACTTGATGCCGTTGCAAACGTGGACGCTGGTGCAAAATTTGCCTATCTGGATGGTTGCCGGCTACGTCAGCGAAGTTCTTAAGTAGCAGCAAAGCCCACCTTTTCTACATGAAGTCTTGTGGTGTATGCGCAATAGCCACATGGTCGCACTCTGGATATGAAATAGTGTGTGGTGCGTACACAGGGAATTCAGATACAAATTTGGGGGTGCACAACAACGCCGAAGCTTCCGATGGCCCGAAAGTTCTTTGGAATGCGTTCCTTTCAGCGTTCATTATTTCCATGGCGATTGGGATTGGGACAGCAGCTGTGAATCTCATCCAGTCGCGGGCATTCCTTATCTTCCTGCATCGATGGCGCCGTTTCAGCTTCACCAAGCTTCTGCTGCGCGCCCACCGCGGCGTGCTTTGGGTATCGAGGAAAATCGGCTGCGGAGGCTTTGGCGTCGTACTGGAAGGTATATACGTCGACGCAAACGGAGATGTGCGCAGAGTGGCGGTAAAACTTCCGAAAGGAAACAGAGACTTGGTGAATGAAAAGCGTGCCCTGGAGAAGGTGTCACCGCACCCCAATATCGTGCGTTACCACGGTGGGGATATCAGGCTCAAGAATCCAGGAGCAGCGCTGGCCCATTATTGCGCTCCTGAAGGATTTATCGTGATGGAGCTTGCAAACCAGACGTTGGGTCACCTGGTGCACGACAGGGATTCGAGGCTCGCGTACAGGCAGATCCTTCAGATATTTCTTGATATAGTGTCCGGTCTGCAGCACATGCACGCCCACGGCGTCACACACTGCGATCTGAAACCCAGCAATATTTTACTTTTTGACGACATGACAGCCAAGCTCACAGATTTTGGCACCTCGCGCGTGGATGAAACGCTTCACACGCAAAATCCGGGTCGCCACGATGGCACACCTCACTACATGGCCCCCGAGCGCATGTGGCAAAGATGGGCCCCATGGCGCCGCGACGATGGATATCCTGTCTTTGATATGGACATCTACTCTCTGGGCGTGGTCATGTGGGAGTGCGTGACAAGGGAGGAGGTGCAGTCGCCCCTGGCGCAGTCTCCTTTTGTGCCTGGGGCAAGGTTTCAAATGGAGGAGTCTCACCCTGAAGATCTGAGACGCCTTATACAGGATTGCCTTGGCCTCTTGCCCGAGATGAGGCCATCTTGCAAGGATGTCGAGAGCAGACTGCGGGACATGCTCCAGAGCGAGTGGATAGACACCTGGCCGGTCTGAGGAGGCCACGGAATTTGCACACCGCAATTGGACAGTGGTGGTTGCCATGGCTATGGTGGCGTTTATTTCACTGGCGTGTGTAAACGTGAACTAATCTCCGCATTCATTTCACCGAAATCTGCAGGCGAGGTCACATCGAAGTGAATGTATTTAAAAGTAGAGATTGTTGGGTGCTTGTCGATGCCAATTAATTGTGTGACCAAAACTTCTTTTCTAGTGGGTTTGCCCGCACAAGCCTACATTTCTGGGTGAATGCCAAAAATGTCGTTGAACGTGGAGAGCTCGCCTTGTCGACTTTATGTATAGACTGTCGGAATCCTGCGAAAGGCGCAGCTGCATGCTTAGATTAGACTTAAGTTGTAGCATTAAATGGATTTTCCCTGGTCGCGGTACATGGGCAGATATCTGATTTGGATTTAGCGGCAGTGCTGTGCAAGAAGTGGGCCCTTATTCAACAACCAAGGGCATTGGGGACTGAGGATTTCTTCAACTGAGGCAGTCACTTTTCATCTGATTTCTGGCCAGCAGTTCACACGGGAAGCTTGTTCATTTCGTTGCTCATGGGCCTGCAGGCTTCTGTCTCAACGTGCATCAAGAATGGCCTGCATAAGCGCCCCAGCTACGAATGTATTCAAGGAAATAAGCTTTGCTGGACATGTTCTCACATCTGCGCATATGTGCCCACAAACACCTAAAATGCGCCGTCCGCCACGCCCACTGCGGGTAAGCATCTGAAACCAGGTGGTTTCAACTTGCTTGGATTACCTACAAAGCTCAGGGCACGCCCATTGTGCCAAAGGGAAGTGCCCCATACATGACGACCACCAAAAGGCATGGATGCCATGAGCACGTCTGCAGCGGCGTGCTGGTGAGGCCCCAGTGGGTTCTGATTACCGCGCACTGCGTGGACCGGAACTCCCCGTACCGCGCTGGCCTAATGCCCATAGTCCATCTCAACGACAGGCAGCGCCGACGAGACCTCGGCGAGAGAAGGCGAGATGTGTGTGTGCTCTTTGATCGCAATACAGAATTTGGCGATGCCCTGCCTGCACCTTCCCTGCGATGTTCGCATAGGTCTGGGGGGTTGCGCTTGCACGCCGCGCTCTTCCTTTGGCTGGAAGCCTCGCAGGCTTGGCTCTGTGTTTTGTCCCGTCCCTTCAGATTTGTATTTTTCCCTGTTCCATCACGATCGTCGTGGCCATCCGAGGAGCAATGGGCGGGTAACCAATACTCGATGGCGGGCGCGCACCTTTACAGATCAGCGATCGCCAACCAAAAGCGCCAATCTACGGTGACCGTATGGAAGTTGCCCGTCACCCCAGGATCGCAACCTGTGTACCGGCACAGGCGGGTAGACAAAAATTGCACGCTAACTGAAGCGGCTGGAAATCCATCAACCCAATGGCGTGATCATAATCAAGCCAGGATTTACGTTTACGTTACTTTTTACGTTTTTAATTTATGTTTTTAGGCGTAAAAATTTTGCAAAAGGGCCTATTTTTTTTTGGCTGTTTTTACGTTTTCGCGGCTCCATGGGACGCCCAGATTACACGACGACAGTTGCGCACAATGATCAGTCCTCCGCCATATCCAGCACCTACAACGCAGTGTCCACCTCGCCGGTGGCAAGGGCGATGATTGTGTTTAACAAAAACTCTTTTTTGCCCCTTCCAGGCCGTCTGGGTGACACTCTCCGGACTTCGTAAGCCTGTGTGTACTGTCCTTATGTACACCGGGAAGTTTTTACGTTGTATTTACGTGTTTTTACGCACCTGTACGCGTAAAGACGCAAAAACTGTTTTTACGTGTAAAAACGCAAATACGGTCAGTTCTTACGGCGTAAAAACCAAGCTTGATCATAACGCGATGTTCGCGCCCAAATGAGGCGAAACTGACACACATTCCATGTTCGAAATCTCCTAAAGGAAGCCGAACCAGGGGGCAAATAACGAGCTCTAGCTCAATTCAGCGCGGGCTCTTGCAGGTCTATAGAATAGAATGCACAGGTATACTCGGTGCCGCTTCAGGAGGAAGCTAACAGTGTCCTTGGCCGCTGAGCTTCAGCCATCATGTGGACACACTGGTGGGTTGTTTTGCGAGAACGTGAGGGTTGAAAATTGGTCTGGGTCGCCTCCATCCGCATGGCCGCTCACACGATCACGTGTGCAGTGGAATTTTCCGAGGCGACGTGTGGGTGTAGACAGTGGCTCACTGAGTGAGCCCTGTTTCGCCATGTGCAGCAGGCAAGAAGCCTCTGATAATCATTGGAGCCAGGAGTATCACCGACAAAAGCAAGGTTACGCAGCCACTTCGCCTCACGGAGTGCAAACTGCGAGTTATGAGCTGATTGAAAGTATGTACAGCCTGCGTAGAGATGTCACACGTGACCCAACCTGTATTGAGAGCGGTTCCATACACTAGTAGAAAACAGCATGCTTGCGATGCCATTCCGACACAAATTGATGCCATCACAGCCACTTTTTTTGCCATCGCAGTCACTGCGATGGCATCATTTTGTGTCAAAATGGCATCGCAGTTGGTATCGCAAACATGCCGTTTTCTACCAGTGATATCTGTGGTCAGCTTAGCAATACTCCTTTCAGACTATGGCCACACCGGTGCGGCATCCGCCAATCACACTCTCGATCTGTATCTTGCTCAAATACATATTATGTCACCATTTTCTCTAACTTTCAGAGTATAAAGTGAATTCGACCATAGGAAATTTTGATCTGTCGTTTACAAAATTTTTGAATGCAAACACATTCCACCATTCACAGTATATCATCAATGCACGTGCACATGATAATTGTATGCAACTGATTCTACAACTTTTTCAAGCATTGTCACGATGTTCATCAATCCCATCGCTGATTGTAATCTCCAATAGAAAGCCCAAATATCTGCATTTTCTTTCAAAGTTTACAGCATGTCCTGTGGCATCCGTTCGTTTTGTGGCACTGTCCAAATGCAAATGCTGGGTGCTTCGTACTGGCAGAGTTTTTATTTGTTTACATTATCCTACATTAGGACTAAAATTCTTCCTCCGTCACCAAGCAACTGACACCGTTGATTTCTAACGCTGTGATTGTATTGAGCTTCAATCCGCCACCCGCGAAGATTCGTGTTTAGATCTGCTTGCGAGCGCAGAGGACGTTCCAACAACACGATTTGCCTTCATAGTGCAAAGCATTGGCCAGCACACTGGCTCCACATGTTTCTAGCCAAACAAACAACAGAATTCTTGCGTTCTTCGATGATTTACGAGGCAAAAAGTCACTTCCTGCTTAGATGAAAACACCGCCACATGGTGAGGCTCACCCCCCCACCCCCCCACCCCACCACCCCACCGTTGTATGAGCTGCTCCCTACCATTCTCCAGCGCGTGCTCTGTGGGACTTATTTCACGCGCTGGACAGTGATCGCCTGCTTCACACAGTCTCTGCCAGTCCTTTATTTGCGCAAGGCGTTCCCTCGTGTGCAAGTGAGCCTGTACACGCAAACAGGGCCAAAATACAGCGGTACCTCAAACCACAGGGAGCGCGACACAGACTCAAAGTTTATAGCACGCTTGCAACAGGTGAATGCGCTTCAGCAACCACAGCGAGGTTGCACCATTTAGATGCGCTGCTGACCATTGTGCCTGGCAATGTCATCCCGCCAACCTGCTTCCTGCCGGATTCATCGCTGTGGCCCATTTCAGGTGGGATGCGAATCACCGAGAGGGACTCCGCAGAGCGCGGACCCAGGCAGGCGCGCAACCGGGGCCCAGACCCAGCACACAAGGAGCCTCCGGGAACATCGGCTGCGGGGCGCCTGGCCCCCAGGCAGGGTGACCCGCGCTTCCCCAGACGCCTGCGTCCGTGCCAGCTCGCACACTGCGATCCAGGCTGACAAGACCTGCCAATGCCATCTTCGATGCAGCTGCCCCCACAGGATCGCACTGCCCCGACACCGTCGCTTGCCTTCCTTTGCTCTTTTGTGGGAGCGAGTGGAGTGAGGCGCCCTGAGCCATCGGGTGCAAACACACGATGTCGACATCCGCAAGGCTGTTTCTTGCCTGGCAACCCTTTCGTGGGCCTCGTCCACTCAGCCTGGGCACGCTGCTTGGCTAACTCTGTGCCAAAGGTGAATGCAATCATGGCGGATTCACTTCTTGTCCCCTCCTGATCTGCCAGCCACCGTCCTCCCTTCGCACCGCGCGATAGTCTGCGAGTGCCCACACAGCACACAAATCCATTCTTGCCTGCCTTTGGCTCTCAAGCATCCCCACGCCAGGTTGTTGCCACGTGACTTTGGGTTGCACCGTGGGCTCTGGCCCCGGCTTCGATATGACGCTGAACCGCTGTGCATGTCTACCTACAGTGCGCAGAAAGGGGTTCCGGGCTCACCTCTGCTTCAACGGACAGAACGCAGGCTCTCCACCGGCCGGATATTCCAGTCCAGCGTCCCACCCGCGCCCACATTCGTTCGTTCGTGTCAGGGCTCCCTGCACGAAAGCCACATCGGTTGGTTTTTGAACTCCAGCGTTTGGCCATCGACTTCACCCGGGCATCAGTTTAGGCAATTTTGGTCAGTTTCGAACTGTGTAGCGCATTGTGGATTTCTGCGTCAGCCTGCTGGCATACGATCCAGTTCTGACTGAGCCTGCAAGGGTGGAAACTGGATGGGCCGCTTTCAAAGCTTTCAGATCAGGTTATCTTAAAACTGCCCATCCCCTCATGCGGGACATGGAAGAAAGCTGCTTACGGTCGAATTCGTACAAACGAATGCCAGGTTTCAATCTTTCCCGACGAAACGACTGGGATAGTGTCTGCATTGAATGGACGTTGCTTGTTCTCACAGAACGTTGCGCCAACACCGTATCAACATGTCAAGGCGTGCCATGCATTTATTTTCACTTTGGTCAACATATTTGAGCTGCTGCAACGTGTAGCAACAATGCACGGACAAGAAGTGGCCTTGGGGTGCAGATTACAATGGTTGCATATTGCCGCGCCAAGGTACGCTAGCCAGGAACATGAACGGCTAGTGTGTTGGGTAATGCTTTTTCGGTCATCTCCGGCAAGGCGCCATGTTCTGTTTGCGCCAAACAAAATTCTCGGTATAGGCAAGCACTTGAGCGACAAGTACGGGATTTTAGAAACGCGCAGTTGCGGCTCTGCCCTCCGCATTGCTGCATAGCAGCCACCGCGCCAACGACCACAAGCGGCAGTCAGGGATGCTCAGAAGTTTCCGCTCACAATGCCAACCCAAAGCGGTCTCTCAGATGATCACGGGATCTCTGCGCAGCCACAGCACAGCGGCCACTAACACAGGAAATCCCTATGGTGTGATGCGCTTCCTGGACACGCGCCCACTAAAATTAAAGGAAGCGGTGAATGAGGTGGACGGCATGGCTCTGCCTTGTCCACGGATGTTGCCACCAACGCAAGGCATCTTTTCGTGCATCATCTCTTCAAAGCCAATGCCCGCGAATGGCAGCCTGGACACACGACAGTGCGTTCTATCAGCGCGCAATGTGGTGGTACGGTGTACCATTAATGAAACAGTGCATGCCACCAGATCCGGTTTAGGTTGTATTACTAATGAATAATTCTGGTAGTTCACTGTGCTCTTGACTGCCACTGTTGAATGGACCGCAGCTGACTCTTCGAACTGGACACAGATGGCATACTGCTCAGCAGCACATTGGGCCG
>CAJHUC010002601.1:0-12828 GCA_905146915.1 Ostreobium quekettii | reverse complement strand
AGTCGACATTCCATGCCAGCTAAAGGCCAGCTTAGAAGCCGTTGGGCGGCCGTTGCCTTCGTCGCCACAGCGACCCTCCTCTCTTTGGACGGTCGCCTTGTTGGGTTCCCGGCCGTCTTGGCAAATTAATTTGTGCAGTCATTTCTACTTCCGGATTTGCGAGGCCCTGTTGTGGTCAAGCAATTAATGTTTGACTTGGGCGTGTCCGCTACGCCGTGGATTACCAAGCGCCTGAACTAAGCTCACCTTCCCTGAGGCCAGTGGTGGGCCTCGCCAAATGTGGATGGGACGGGAACGGGGACGGTGTCCTTTCCCGTCCTAAGAACGGATCCGTTCCTCGCCAAATGTGGATGGGACGGGAACGGGGACGGTGTCCTTTCCCGTCCTAAGAACGGATCCGTTCCTGTGCCCATCCCAGTCCGTCTCAGTTAGAGGTGGCCCCCTCTATCCGTCCACAACAAAATTTGGCTGGCTCCATTAAAATTCCGTACAATCAATGGAATCTGTGAGGGGGCCATAGAGAGAAAAAGCGTCTAACAGAAACGGGCGGGGCCATACTGATGTCAGCATAGACGGCTACAGAAATCCACATATCCTTCCAGAATGGAATCACGTGTTACAGAATCCGTGTCGCAGCCCACGGACGACAGGCCCCCTGTAACAGAACCGTTGACCACACCACAGAGGTCAATAGAATTCCATCAACGTTTACGGAGCAACACAGACCTTTCAAACACGTTGAACCCCCAATACAGAAATTCCATATACATGGCGGACGTGGGGTGCGATTGCTTGGGTTTTTGATGGATTCGGCAGTGCACACTGCTCACCCCTGTGGCAATCCATGTGCCCCTTCAAATCGTTGTTGTCCATCACGCAGGCAGAATGTACGCCCAAAGCATTCCCAAGCCCATTACATTCGATTGGCTGGCATGTGATGTGATGCCCCTGGGGCGTGTGAAATGCTGCGCCGGGGCCGCCCGCCGCCAATTGCCCCCATTGCGTTGGCACCCTCAGGTGAGTGGCGATGGCGTCGGTGTGGTGGGTGGGTGGTGTGGGTGGGTGGTGTGGATAGGTTGTTTTTTCTGTTGATGTTTCTGTTGTGGTTGTTGGATGGGGATTCGTTCTGTTGAGCTCGAGTACCGGCCACGGCAATGCGATACCATGGCCGGGAAGGAGCAGCAGGGAATTTTGAGTCTCGCGGGGTGCACGGGCTTAGCCCATTGGGCTGTTGCTATTTGTGTCGGGTCGCGTTGGATGCAACTTGGAGTGGACGGGGATGTTGTTTTGTAGTAGAGTAATGGCCGCGGCCTTGCTTGCAATAACCTTGCCCTAGCTCCCGGATCGGTTTGGCGTGGATGGGGTTGCTTTGCAGCTCTTAAGCTGGAGTTCTGGGCGCCGTAACCAGCGCCGCTGCTTGGCCGGGAAAGGGCTACTGTTTTGTGAAGGCGCCAGGTGGGTGGGCGTTTGCTAACTTGTTTAATTTTGTCCAATGCAGGCTCCGGCCGTGAGCATGCCACCATGCCACACCAGGGGATAATGCAGGTAGGGGGGTGAAATGGGCGACTGCTGCTTCTCCAAGATCGTGTCGGGGTGGGGCGGGGCGATTGCTGTTCTGCTCGGCTGGAGTACCGGCCGCGGCTTGGCCAGGAAAAAGCCACTGTTGCTGAGCTCGTGGTGTGCATAGGCGGTTGCTGCTTCTCCGAGATCGTGTCGGGGTAGGGTGGGGGGATTGCTGTTCTGCTTGGCTGGAGTACCGGCCATGGCCTGGCCGGGAAACAACTACTGTTGTTGGGCTCATGGTGTGCATGGGTGGTGGCTGCTTGTCCGAGATTGTGATGGAGTGGGTGGGAGGATTGTTGTTTTGCTCTGTTGGAGTATCAGCCATGGCCTGGCCGGGAAAAAAACCGTTGTTGCCGGGTTCGCAGTGTGCATGGGTGGCTGCTACTTCTCCGAGATTGTGTTGGGGTGGGGTGGGGGGATTCTGCAGGCTGGGAGTAGCTGCCAGGGAAACAGCTGCTGTGCGGGGTGCGGTGTACATGGGCCAGCTGCTGGCTTACTCCCAATCATATCTGTGGTCTTCTGCTTTGGTGCACCAGGCATCTTAGCAGGAACCAATGCGGTAAGCCTTTACTGGGGTCAGTTGGGTTACTTGCGTGGCTTGTGTGGTGTGTGTGTGTGTGTGTGTGTGTGTGTGTGTGTGTGTGTGTGTGTGTGTGTGTGTGTGTGTGTGTGTGTGTGTGTGTGTGTGTGTTTGTGTGTGTGTGTGTGTGTGTGTGTGTGTGTGTGTGTGTGTGTGTGTGTGTGTGTGTGTGTGTGTGTGTGTGTGTGTGTGTGTGTGTGTGTGTGTGTGTGTGTGTGTGTGTGTGTGTGTGTGTGTGTGTGTGTGTGTGTGTGTGTGTGTGAATTCCTTACTTACATTTGTCAAAAACACAAAACAGGCCCTTGCACCTAGAGAGGCGATGACGGGCACATCCATATCCAATCAATATTTGTTCATGTCTCATGCAAGCATGTGTCCACACTTTGCCCACATTAGATGGACACCAACTAGAGAAAAACCCACAAGAAAAACAACAACTGGCCCCTCAGTGCGAAGCTCCAAAAAAGGGGCACAAAAGAAAAGAGAAAAGAGACACTATCACCCAACAGTGAAAGCCGAGTAAAGGCCAGAAATAAAAAGAAAAACTAAGGGAAAATGCAAAAGAAAGGAACCATAATCAATCCCGTGGGCCCCACGGCATCCCCCCAACCTGGTCATCCCACTCATGTTTCACACAGATCAAAAAGCGTGCCAGGAATCGAACACCCCATGGAACTAATGCCGAGAGATCCCAAAGAATGGGGGCACCCAAGTGGCGCATGGCTGCAAGGCGACATGAAGCACGGATCGATGCGTACTGCGGGCAATCTTCCAAAATGTGCACCCGATCTTCTACCTCATGACCACAAAAACGGCAAGCTGGAGAGTCCACAAGAGTACAGGTAAAAAGGAATGCCCTATTGGGGAACGAGTCTAGCAAAAACTGGGAGACAAGTGAAACTTGCGCTCGCGTCAGAAAGTGTGTCCATGTCAGAGATCTAGAAAAATGCCAAGGAAAGGACAACCCAGAGTGAATCGAGGCAAAGCCACGCCAACGCTCCTACATCTCCCGGTCGAAGTGCGTCTCGATGCGTGTCCTGACAACTTCGACGCAGTGGGGAAGATGCCGCTCCACCGCCTCTGTAGAGCCGTTGCCTATCGCCTTGGCCACTTGGTCAACAACCACATTCTCGGGGATGCCTGCGTGGCCCGGCACCCAAGTGATGCACACCCGGCGGCCAACCTCCAGGGCACGTAAGATGAGTAGGCGTGCACCAGAGGTGGCCACACTCGGGTGCCGTCCGGTCCATTAAGTCCGGTCCGTAAAACTGAGTGTGATATTCGTCCGCTAATATCCTGTCCGCTATTTGCCGTACCGCCGTCCGCAAAATCCGGCTCTCAGTTTTTCTTCACCGTTATTTGCCGTTAAATTAACGGATGACGTGTGCGGCGTCCGGTCCGTAACAAAATATCCGTTGATTAATAATTTTGGTCCGTTATTACCCATAGGTACTTGCTTTCCAGCCACGGCAAGGTCAAGGCGAAGTTGCCAAGGGGTTTCCATTTTGCAGCAACTCGAATTATATTGGTTGCATGCTTGATAAATGTGTGTGGGCGTTTTCCAGGTCATGTATTCTGTGGTTTGTAATACATGGAGTGATTTGGAGAACTGAACAACACACAAGCCGTGTGTAAAGTTCCAGTGTATGCATGCAATCCTGCACCACTTGCTACGGCTGGTACTGCTGCGTACCACACTCCCATTGCAAGTCTTCCCGGCCATTGCAGCAAGGGTTCGGCATAGTTGTAATACCAAACGCGGACACACAAACACCCACATCACCTGAGGCAAGTGGCAAAAAGGGTTCACCTCTGAACACAGTTGAGCCACTCAACATACTTGGGAATGGGTGATACGTATCACATATAACGATGGGTTGCTGCGGCGGTACTCCACAGTTTCCACGCCAGGGCAATGAGTGTAAAGCCCATCCACCAATTGCACTATTCGATTGGACACATTTCTCACAGAAATTCTCTTCTATCTATATGATACCCTAGGTTCATCCACCATTCCAACATAGTACATCGAAGTTCAATAGTTCAACATACATGAAGACGGGCAACGAATAGTACGAGTTGTGATTTGTTATTTTCCATCTCTGCCTATCGCACCCTCGCTGCGGTGGCACCCCAGAAGTTTGCACGCCAGGGCAGCGACTATAAAGTCTATCCACCAATCGCAGTACTTGTTGGGACGCATTTCTTGAATAAAATTTTCTTCTATCTATATGATACCCAAAGTTCATCCACCACTCCAACATAGTGTGTTCAAGGTGTGCACTTGAACACAGGACAACGGAATATTACAGGTCATGATATCTTATCTTTTATCTCTATGGTACCGCACCCTCGCTGCGGCGGTACTCCACAGTTTCCACGCCGGGGCAACGAGGGTGGTCACCGGTGGTGATCCAAACTTTGGAATCAAAAGTCACTACTTCCCTCCCTTCCCTCCCTTCCCTCCCTTCCCTCCCTTCCCTCCCTTCCCTCCCTTCCCTCCCTTCCCTCCCTTCCCTCCCTTCCCTCCCTTCCCTCCCTTCCCTCCCTTCCCTCCCTTCCCTCCCTTCCCCCCCTTCTTGCGTCGATGCGCTAGCTTCTGCTGCGACCATCCACTCTCTGCCATCTGCCACCCTAGTAAGCTCAAATGATCCACGTTCTCGGGCTTGAGAAGCATGCGCTTGGCCGTCACAATGAGACCGGCCTTCAAAAATGAGCGTTCACTACTGGTGCTGGAGGCCTGCAACACAACCAAAAATACTCAGTACTTCTCAGCCCGTGAACTTCATAAGGGCACTGTGGCATATATGCATAGCTAGTTGGCATCACAATAAAACCAAACTTGGAAAATGAGCATTCACTGCTGGCGTTGGAAACCTGCAACACAACCGAAGATATTCAGTACTTTTCTTTCTTTCAACTTCATATTTCACATAAGGGTATTTTGGTATATATGCACAGCCAGTTGTACTCACCCACTCACCTGTGTTGCTAATATTCGATGTGCAAGCCTGGCCACCAAGGGGAAGCTGGTGTGATTCTCGCCCCACCAATCCCCAGCACTCCTTTTTTTTATATTCACATGCTGGTGTCCATTTCAAATCAAACCACCTTTCGACTTCGGCCTCGATTGGGTCCATGTGCTGTGGGGAGGATGGGGCCTGTCTTCTCCTCTTTGATCGTTGGAAACATAGTGGTCCCTTAGGTGGGGGTGATGCCGCGTCTAGCCAACTCTGCTGCACAGCCTGTGTTGCATCCTCTTTGGATGATGAGCCCAAGGAATGGACTTCGGGCGCTTTCACCATGTGCCTCAACTGCAGAAGTCATGTGCACGCTGTTAGTCACACAAGCAAGATATAAAAGCAGGCACCCCATGCAGCCAAGTGATCCCAGGAGACGGCCGTTTAAGGCGAAATACGCAACAGGCACAGCCGTGCATGCAAAGGCACAAAGGACACTTGGTACCGGCCAAAACTATCCATAGTTGGATGCACACATTTACAAAGGCAAAGGCCGCAATTCAGAATTGAACTCACCAATGTTGTCATCTCTTTCTTCAACATCGCTTGGAACTTTGCCAGGGTGTCATATTCTTTCACCAGATTTGGCCAATCGTCAGCGTTGTTCCAAATCCTCCTCATCCAGTGCAATGTATTCCTCCTTCCATCCACAGCCGCCGCTAATGCTCAGCAGTATATTAGATTGACATTATCACAATCTGCACACAATTTCTTTGTGAACTCAGAGGTGAAGTCAAGCAACACAGGTTTTGCATGTGCATCGGTGTCACTGACATACAACCGGTCGTACAACAACTTCAACACATTGTACAAGACATCCGATATGGTGATGTACTCGTCCCCCTCACATCGCTCAGACAATTCCGGTATGGAGTCCAAGACTGGCAGCACTTGTTTGAAAATGCACCACCCAGCTGCTGGTACAATGATCCTAGGAGTTCTCGCGTTTGCTGTATACTCGCGGATGCTTCTCTCCAACAAATTTTGTTTTAAACCGCCCTCTTAATCAAAAAATACATGCTGTTCCACCTCGTCGGGCACCAAGTCCCCAGAAGCAATATTCGCTTTGGACAAACCTGCTCCATTTCATTATCAGGAACCGCCAGATCTGCATCAGGATCATCGGGCAACTCAGCAACATCATCCTCTTCCCTTACATCTGAGTAATCCTCCTCATCATCATCTGATGATATATCGCCGGCCCCTTCCTCTTTTAGCATCTTCCTTTGCACGCGGCCGAAAAGCTTCCAAGCAGCGGCCGATTTGTGAAAATGACTTGCCAATTAGCGAAGTGGCTGGACGAGCTGCTGAAACTCTTTAACATTTTGGAAACTGGCCTTGACTGCGGTATTTAACAGATGGCAAATGCAGGGGTGCCAATAAAAAATCTCCTTTTTCTCGACTGCTGAACTCATATTGGAGGCGCAGTCCGTGGCGAGAGCCACACGATCGCATGGCGACTCATCCTGAAACGCACGCACAGGGTCCGCTTCCATCTCCGACTCCGTCATAACTTGGTCACGCGGAACTACAGGGTGTAGGCCATACTTCAATCGGATCTTCAGCAAGGCACGGCTTATCACGTCTGCAGTGTGTCTCTCAGGGAAGCTGGTAGTCCCTGTCACCACCAACGTGCTGTGCTTTAAAAGACGGGGGTTACGTCTTGCACATGATATATATCATAATATATTGGCCGATACAGGCCAGTACTCATCGCTATCGTGCCATGGCAACACAGCATCCACGATTTATGTTCAATAAGGCGTGATTCCTGGCCAGTGAAGGCCGGTACTAGTGTAGCGAGTGCACATGACACGGTCGCCAAAGCACACATGAGTGGTCACTAATCACGACATGCATGCAAACAGTAAAGAATCGACACCCACAATACATGCCACAGTACTGGCCGATGCCAGGCCAGTACTGATGGCTATCGTGCCATGGCAACACAGCATCCACGATTCATGTTCAATGAGGCGTGATTCCCAGCCAGTGAAGGCCGGTACTAGTGCAGCAAGTGCACATGACACGGTTGGCAAAGCACACAAGAGTGGTAATTAATCACGGCATGCATGCAAACAGTAAAGAATTAATATCCATGACATGTCAGACAGTATTGGCCGATGGCAGGCCAGTACTGATGGCTATCGTGCTATGGCAACACCGCATCCACGATTCATGTCTAGTGAGACGCGATTCCCGGCCGGTGAAGGCCGGTACTAGTGCAGCGAGTGCACATGACACGGTTGGCAAAGCACACACGAGTGGCCATTAATCATGGCATGGATGCAAACAATAAACAATTGACAACCACGAATATTGAAAATATCATAGGACACAGAATATGCCATCCAAACTCACCCAATATGCGTTTCTTCAGGCTCCAATCGGCATCCACCCAATGCAATGTCACTGTTATATATGGGTCCGTGCTCCTGCTTGTCCAAATGTCCGCTGTCATGGCAACTCTCGACTCGTCTCGGATTTGGGACACCTCTTCCCTTATTTCCCGCTTGATCTCATTGGCCTATCTCGCCACCGACCTCACAATTGTTTGCTTACTAATAGATGGCCAACGGGGAATAAAGGCTCGCATTAAACAAACGAAGGGCGCCGCCTCAGCCAGGTGGTATGGTGCATTAGCGAAACTGACGTACCTGGCAATGTGGGTCACCACCCTATTCCATTTAAAGGTGGCCACACTCGGGTGCCGTCTGGTCCGTTAAGTCCGGTCCGTAAAACTGAGTGTGATATTCGTCCGCTAGAATCCAGTCCGCTATTTGCCGTACTGCCATCCGCAAAATCCGGCTCTCATTTTTTCTTCACCGTTATTTGCCATTAAATTAATGGATGACGTGTGCGGCGTCCGGTCTGTAACAAAATATCCGTTGATTAATAATTTTGGTCCATTATTACCCATAGGTACTTGCTTTCCAGCCACGGCAAGGTCAAGGCGAAGTTGCCAAGGGGTTTCAATTTTGCAGCAACTCGAATTATGTTGGTTGCATGCTTAATAAATGTGTGTGGGCGTTTTCCAGGTCATGTATTCTGCGGTTTGTAATACATGGAGAGATTTGGAGAACTGAACAACACACAAGCCGTGTGTAAAGTTCCAGTGTATGCACGCAATCCTGCACCACTTGCTACGGCCGGTACTGCTGAGTACCACACTCCCATTGCAGGTCTTGCCAGCCATTGCAGCAAGGGTTGGGCATAGCTGTAATACCAAACGCGGACACACAAACAACCACATCACCTGAGGCAGGTGGCAAAAAGGGTTCACCTCTGAACACAGTTGAGCCACTCAACATACTTGGGAATGGGTGATACGTATCACATATAACGATGGGTTGCTGCGGCGGTACTCCACAGTTTCCACGCCAGGGCAGCGAGTGTAAAGCCCATCCACCAATTGCACTATTCGACTGGACACATTTCTCACAGAAATTCTCTTCCATCTATATGATACCCTAGGTTCATCCACCATTCCAACATAGTACGTCGAAGTTCAATAGTTCAACATACATGAAAACGGGCAACGAATAGTACGAGTCGTGATTTGTTATCTTCCATCTCTGCCTATCGCACCCTCGCTGCGGCGGTACTCCAGAAGTTTCCACGCCAGGGCAGCGACTGTAAAGTCTATCCACCAATCGCAGTAGTTGTTGGGACGCATTTCTTGAATAAAATTTTTTTCTATCTATATGATACCCAAAGTTCATCCACCACTCCAACATAGTGTGTTCAAGGTGTGCACTTCAACACAGGACAACGGAATATTACAAGTCATGATATCTTATCTTCTATCTTTATGGTACCGCACCCTTGCTGCGGCGGTACTCCACGGTTTCCATGTCGGGGCAACGAGGGTGGTCACCGGTGGTGATCCAAACTTTGGAATCCAAAGTCACTACTTCCCTCCCTTCCCTCACTTCCCTCCCTTCCCCCCCTTCTTGTATCGATGCGCTAGCTTCTGCTGCGATCATCCACTCTCTGCCATCTGCCACCTCGCTTCCTGCGCTATGGCACATCCTCCACCACAACGACACTCGAACTTGGCGATGCACCTCCAAGCGAATCAGTGTCCGCAGAGCTCAACACACCCCTCCCAGCAGGAACATCATGTGCGTTTGGGACTCCTCGCTCAGCAACAAATGTTGCGAGGTCAACACCACCATCACCGCCACAGAGCCTGGCGCACACGTCCATTGCGTAAATAACCGAGACAACATATATTCGACGATAGATTTCAGATGTTACAAGGACGGTCTGAGGACACTTTCTTCTGTGAAATAAAGGCAGAAAAGCATCTCACAACCATGGATTGTTCAGCGAATATCACCTTCCTTGCTGGTGGCAGGCGGTACTTGGACTTCACTTCACAATCAGACAAGTTGTTTTGTTAAAAAAAACTAATCCCCATTGGAGGAAGTCTCCGTGTCACTCCCCGTTAGGAGGCCGGAGTCCATGACATTGAACTCCCACCCAACCTGTGAAAAAAAATCGTCTTCAAGGAGTCTTTCTTCCAGGCGTCTTAGCGACGGTTGAGTTATTCTATATTTTCTGCTAATAGACTTGTACCCCACCATGTGTTCCCCCCGGTGCAACACCAAATCTATGATAGCCGCGTACTGACGTGTTTTATAAGCAGCCCAGCGATTCATATCCACTTGTTTGCGTTCCTGCCTGCGACGCTTGTGCCATTCTCCCCAAGACTGGGGGGGGCTCTGTCTCTCGTGTTCTTCCTTTCGCAACCGTGCCCCTTCTGCCCCCCCCCAATGCGTTATTAATGTATCCGCTTATGGCGGCTAATCGGGCCTGGTCCTTGGGGGCGAGGTGGTCCTGTATGGGCCGCCACACCCCCGAGGGCAGGCCACCCAACCCCGCTTCTTGTATTTCCTTTAATCTATCTGTTAGAGCTTCCCTATCACGCTCAGCTTCCCAACCACGTGCAGCTTCTATCCGCCGCCTGACTTTCACCCCTGCACGTCTCCTTCCCCCCTTCCTCTTGTGTCTGTGCCGGCGCTTTTGACCATCCTTGTAACGTTGGCCCCTATTCAGGGGCCGCTTCCGACCTAACATAGGAACAGAATACAGTGTTTCCCTAGCCAAGTGACGGCAGGTACTGCCACATACTGGTGGTACCACCAAAGCAAAGACAATAGGTATTGTAGGGAAATGCAGCACACCTTGTACAATGCACGGCCCCCTGAAAGGGACGAAGTGCTGAGGTTTCCCCAGCCAGGTGATGGCGGGTACTGCCAAATAATGGTGGTGGCACCTACGCAAAGAAAGACGATGAGTATTGCAGGGACAGTTCGTGCATGTTGTACATTGCATGGCTGCATGGAAGGAATGAACTACCAAGGTTTCCCCAGCCACGTGATGGCGGGTACTGCTACAAAATGGTCATGCCACATAAGGAAAAACAGGCGATGGGTACTGCAGAAATATACAGCACACCCTGTACAATGCACGGCGAAATAAAATGAGCAAACTGGGAAGGCTTCCCCAGGCAGCTGATGCCAGGTACTGCCACATATTGGTGGTGGCATCTAAGCAAAGAAAGGCGTTGGGTATTGCAGAATGTGCAACACACCCTGTACAATGCACAGTCATATAAAGGGAACGAATTGCTAAGGTTCCCCAGTCAGGGGACGATGGGTACTGCCACAAAATGGTGGTGTACCGCACTAACCGGTACCCGGGGGTATCGACAACCCCCTACAGTAACCGGCCCAATAGGGCTACGGTTACGATAGTGTAGGGGTTAGAGTGCTTAGACCAGCACTAGGGCGGTGGCCACCGGTACCTGGGGTACCCCCAGGTACCGGCGCTCGGGTGTGGCCCCAAGTACGTAGTACTTGGGGTCCGGTGCTGGGTCCCGGCTTAATGGCCTTTGAGCGCCCGCACCGGTAGCTCTCTCTCACCCCCTGTTGCGCGCTGCCGTGCAACAGGTGGTGACACGTAAGGAAAAAAAAGGCGATGGGTATTGCAGCAACACATAACGCACCCTGTACAATGTGCAGACAAATAAAAGTAACAAAGTGGTAAGATTTCCCCAGCCAGGTGGCGGCAGGTACTTCCAAATAATGCTGGTTGCATCTAAGCAAAGACGATGGGTGCTGCAGCGACAAGTGGTGCACCCTGTGCAATGCATGGCCACATGGAAGGAACGAACTGCCAAGGTTTCCCCAGCCATGTGACGGCGGGTACACCCACCAACGAGGTGGCCATGCCAGAATGGTGCAGTACCCTACCCACCCACAAAGACACACAGCCACAGCCACAACCGCCAAAAGTCGGCAGCGAAATACGGTTTTGCAAGTGTAAACGGCAATACACTCACCAAGTGAGGGTTCGTCTTGATGCTCCTCTGCGCTCGCCATCCCCCTTCCGATGGTTTCTGGATCGGCATTGATGCAGCTTGGTGAGGCTGCAACACCAAACACAACGTTAAGTACATGTCCAACTTATATGCAGGACAATAGGTGCCCGAATGGATGCATGGTTTCCAGCTAGAGGCATTCAAGCCTTGGATTACCAGCCTTAGAATCAAGATTGCGACCGTACCCGACATCCCGCGATGTTGCCTATAGCACCCAGCCACAATAGGCGGCACTCAGGCTTGCTCAGCAAGCCTTGCTGCACAGAAGTACACATCCACTGCACCTACACGTCCATCGTGTTCAAGGCGCCCCTGCCTGCTTTCCGTTTCAACATTGGTAGCGCCTAAGGACTCTGCAAATACAGTAACACAAGTGGTGAGGGCCGCATGCAAAATCCCGGAGTGAAGTCAATCCCCGGCCATGATCTTCCCACCCGGCCATGTGCCACCAGGTTTCCAAAGTCCACACATAATTCCCCCCCCCTACCCCCCGGGGAGAATTTCCCAGTAAAGTAGGCGGCCTGAAGCAGAAGCCCACACTATGCCCACGTATCACTCGCCGGATTGAATCCGCCGGCACCTAGGTTTTCAAAGTCCACAGATAATCTGAGACCCCCCCTTTTTAACACCCCCCGCAGCCCGGAATTCCCCGCCAGAGCAGGCGGTACTGAGGGCGTTGCCCTGGCCACGGGGCGCCATGAAGCGGGACACCGCGGTATGCTTGTGCATCGCTCGGCGGCTTGAATCCGGCCATGCATAGGTTTCCAGTCCACAAATAATCTGAGTTTCCCCAGCATCCCACTCGACCCGGAATTTCCCGCCACAACAGGGGGTACTGAGGATATTGCCTTGGCCATAAAACAGGATAGCGCGCTATGCCTGTGCATCACCGGCGGATTGAATCCGGCCACACATAGGTTTTCGGCCAACAGATCTTCCGATACTAGAGGTGGCCACTCAAAGGTGCCATCCGGTCCGTTAAATCCGGTTCGTTAATTTTTATCAGCTGTCCGTTAAATTTCGTTAAAGAAAAAGGGAGAAAAATTCAGAAAAAACGAAAAAAATCCAAAAAAATCGAAAAAAAACCCAAAAAATCACAACAACTGCGGCTAGTTGAAAATCTAGTATGCATAGGTTGAAATAAATACAAACATACTCTCTAATAGCGAATTCCATAAACTATAAGTATGACTAAAACCCAAAAATCCCCAAAAAATCCAAAAATCCGTTAATTTTTGGGCTAATTTCGTTTTCGTTATTTCCGCACTCAACGGAAA
>CAJHUC010002600.1:0-26010 GCA_905146915.1 Ostreobium quekettii | reverse complement strand
GGACCCAGGGCCCCAAGTCGGGCCAATGAACTTATGCAAGTAGGGCCACTTTCAGGCCAAAAACCAGGCAAGTGCAGGAAATGGCACCCCGTCAAAATTAAAGCACAATGAGACGGAAATGACTTGTGCATGCCAAAACGCGGCAGTCTTTAAATGTATCGAAATATATCGTAAATAAGCATTTGTGGTTGAAATTTTTGATATAAAATTTGATCTTTTTTTGCTAAGTATAAAGTTGTAAATAGTGGGTATATAGTGTAACAATGATTTTACTTTTCGCATAATGCCATAACACAGGGATTTGGCTCTGTAGCTGCCCTCTTATACCCACACTCATTTAAAATCATAAAAATTTTTAAAGTACAAAAATTTCTAAAAGTTTAAAAATTCAAAAATAATAAAAAATATTTTCTTCATTCTTAGTGCTCATTTTGATGTTCCACTATGTTGCTCTTCCGCACTAGAAGTCATAAGCACGTCATTACCCTCGACTCCACCACTTTCAATTGCTTCTTCATATTCCAAACATCGACTATTTGGTTGTGATTCCCGTGCTATCAAACCCTTTTGCCAATGGTCTATAGCATCCACTGCTTGTTGTACTAACCGTGGCCTCTTCCCAAGGTCATAAACGTTATCCCACATTTTTTTGCTATTTCCCATGACCAACACTGCCCCTTCACTATGTTGGCCCATGTTTTGTGATTCGTTTGACCAATCAGTAACAAACAAATGACGCAACCTAGATGGTGGGAAGTATGGTATTCCACATCGTTTGACTATATTTTTAAAGTAGATTGTAAACATTGGAATGGCATATCCATCTTTTCCCACAAACAAATGGTAGTCCTCACTTGTAATCGTTAACAACTCATGTCCATAGCGAATATGCCACCAAAGGATTTTCCCCAAGTCGGAGCTCTTCTTTATGTCAAACACAATAGGTTGTTGTATCTTTGTTACTGTTTTGTGGTGCATAATAGTAATTCTAATCAGATCAAATTTTGCTACTCTTTCCCGAGATCCACTTGCTCCCCCTGTAGAGTTGACTAAAGCTACACGATTCCCTTTGCATGCATCATCCCTACATTCTTCATATGGGCATAGCCCTTTGTAGCTTGGGTGTAGCATTGTTACCAAACACTGAGCTCGAATTGGAGGAAGCCATCCAAAAGACATGCATGCTAGGCAAGCATCATGCACACAACGAGCAGACTCAATGTTCCACCCAAACTCCTCAATTTGGTGAATGGCATGTTCCATCAATTTTTAGAAGCTGTGAACCACCCCTTGGGTAGCATTGTCAAACCCTGGAATTACTAATAGAACTCGCCTCTTAGAGCGTTTTGCATGAACTATGGCTTGACTAGTAATTTTTTGGTACCATGAGTCTATTTTTGCTAAATTAGCACTCGGAGATTCTGCATCTGTCCCCAAAAACAAAAATGGTAGTACCTTGCGTGCTGCACGTGTGTGGTCACCGAGCAATTGGGAATGCCTCTGCCTTGCACAGAGAAAACCCAAAAATTTGGCATATAAATCTAACCTAATATATTCTTTCAGGCCTTCACAAGATCTACCTTCCACATGCTCAATAAATCCCAAGAAGAGTTTAATATTTGGGAGATAGTTTTTTTGAAATGTGCTTTTACTCAGAGCAATCCCATCCCTCATAGAATTAACTTCTGTTGTGCACCAATCTCTAAACCTTCGAAATTCCTTGGCCAATTTTGAAGTAATTTTTGTTAACCCATATCTTTTTGGGAACTTTTTTTCAGATAACTTCCATTTTGGCAAAGTAGTAGAAAAATGAAAAACGCATACAATTTCCCCCTCACTTGCTATTGCAATATGTCTTCCTTTTTGCATAAGAGTTATGATTTGATTTTTAAGGATAGCATCATGCTCAACATGTTCTTCAGGCGAATCTTCATTCATAGAAAGCTCTTGCCCTTCACTTCCCATCATGCCTTGCAAGTGTTGATGGGCCTCAACTTTTGCATTGGTTATGGAAGGCTCTTGTTCTATTCTAATCTTGCCTTCCTCAAGGTCACTTTCTTCACCCTTCAATTGATCCAAAACAACGAGATAAATCAGTACATAAACAACGTTTTTAAAATAACAATGGATCCAGCAATACTTATAAATATTTAACCTTATGTCATGCTTTGCAAAAGAGGCTAGTAATGAAAATATCTCCTATATTGAAGGTGCCCAATATTTTTTCTAATCAATGGACCATTATATACTAAAGCACTTGCTCCTTATCAAGTGAATCGATTGATTATAGAAGCTTATAAAATGTAAGGAACTTAAAGCATTCTATTATTTTATCATGTATTTTCACTATTATCAAGTCTTTACCATAGTTTAATATTAGAAGATATTAATATTCACTGAACTTTTGAAAAACAATATATGCACAAAGATGCTATCAATAATATAGTACTGGTACCTTTCTAGTATGAATATATTGCTTCCATATAAAATACAATTTTATCCACTAATGCTTTGCCGAACATTACTTGTTTTCACCCACCTCTATTCCTGGGGTATGGTGTGATGTGCCGCAATTTTGAGAATGGGTATCTTCACTACCATACATGATGGCCAAATCTCTGTTGTTATTACTGTGATTCCGCCTAGTGAGCTGCTCGCCATGCTGAGATGATTCTTTTTCATTTTCCTGCACGACATTTGTTTCATCCTCTATGTCAAGTATGATAAATTATAATTAGATTATATGCCAATTTCACATGCTTAGTTCTAATGCAATTCTACCCCATTGAATATCTATTTCTTTATATTCAAAATAGAATGTCACTCAGATACCCACTATCATTATGAGTAAAATATATTGAGTATATTTGATGAGTTTGTTTTTCATATTCTTCAATATAGATGATAAATGCCAACTTTCCCAATATATAATTTGCACTGACCTACCTCTATTACTTGGGTATTATCTTTGGAGCGAAGTACAATAGAATGAAGATCTTCATTGCCATTTGAAGGTGTGGTGTTGATGCTTCCATGCATTTGCATTTCCTCATCAAGGCTTTGGCACTGCTCTGATTCATCTTCACTTTGTCCTTGGAGTTCTGTGGCCTTGGGGCCCTCCCTTAGTTCGGCAACCACATACTCGTGGATGCCCAATATTTGGAATGCAACGGTAGCTGCATCCGACCTAGCCAATTGAGCATGCTTTGCATTGGGCTTAATCCAACCTGATTTGTACAAACGCCGTCGCACCATTGGTGGTGCATTGCATGTGCTTTTGTCAGGGGCTGGTAGTACCACGCTTCTCAATGCTGATAAAAGCATATGCTTAGTAGCAATAGGAGCCAAAATTGCTAACATGTTGTGAAGTGAGTTGATATGGTACCACATCCCACCATCGGCACATGAGACTATGCAAGGGACTTCTATTGTGTGGCTATTACCAGCAGCAATTTTGAATTGCCGTGTATGCAATGTCCCATCCATTGAAGATATCTGTGCAGGAAAAAAAATATTGAATAAAAGCCAAACAATGAGAAACGTATATTAAAAATTAGTTGTAGATGAATAAGCCAATAAACAAATAACTCACACACAAGACTACATACATTAATGTGTATTACCAATATCTAAATAAGTACCTATGTTGGTTGGCGGAATCACGAACTGATTAGCTAATTAATTAATTAATTATTTACTAATTAAATAATTAATTAATCAATCAATCAATGTACAGATGTATAGATAGATGTATAGATGTATAGATAGATAGATAGATGTATAGATAGATAGATAGATAGATAGATAGATAGATAGATAGATAGATAGATAGATAGATAGATAGATAGATAGATAGATAGATAGATAGATAGATAGATAAATAGATAGATAGATAGATAGATAGATAGATAGATAGATAGATAGATAGATAGATATATAGATAGATAGATAGATAGATGTATAGATAGATAGATAGATAGATAGATAGATAGATAGATAGATAGATAGATAGATAGATAGATAGATAGATAGATAGATAGATAGATAGATAGATAGATAAATAGATAGATAGATAGATAGATAGATAGATAGATAGATAGATAGATAGATAGATATATAGATAGATAGATAGATAGATGTATAGATAGATAGATAGATAGATAGATAGATAGATAGATAGATAGATAGATAGATAGATAGATAGATAGATAGATAGATAGATAGATAGATAGATAGATGAGTTTGCTATATTTATAAACTTGATGGGAAACACCTCTGATCGATTGATAGATTTGATATATAGATAAACCTAATGGATTTGTGGATTTCATAGATGGACAGATGGATCGATGGACTGATAGATAGATTGATTAATAGATCAATACAAGCCTAGATACATAGGATAGATTGGCACACGGATTGATGGATAGACGGATGCACGGATCGTTTGATGGATTGATCGCTACATTGATCACTGTAAACATATGTAACGGATATGGTGGTATATAGACATACAGAAATGTCGATTGATAAAATAATACATCGATTGGCTGGTCAGCTCAATGTCACTCGTACCCCGTTCCCCTCTGTCGACCAGCCTCGCGCCCACCCGCCCAGCCTTGGGTGCTTTGAAACGCACACTTCCCCACCCTTGCCCCGCACGCACTTGGGCCCTAGATTAGGGTGCTTGTCAACAACCTTGACTTTGCGCCCCTTCCTTCCCCACGCGTTCGCGTTTCTCAAGGCTGGACAGCAATTAACGGAGTTGACTCTGCGCCCCTTGGACCACTTTACCATCGGTGACTGCCCCCACACAGACCCCGCGGCCCCGAGTGTTTTCAAGCGCCCTTGCCCCCTCCGTCCCCACGCGTTCGCGTTTCTCAGAGCTGGGCGGCAATCAACAGCGCTAACTCTTCGCCCGTCCCACCTCCTGCCGCTTGTCAGCGCACCTTTTGCCTCCTGCCCCCCGCCAACATCCCTCCCACTTGCTGCCTAGAGCCGGGCGCTTTCTATCACGCACACACACTCTCCGTCTCCCGCCAAGAGCCGGACGCCTTTCGGCCCCATTGGCGCCCACTGATCGCGCCGGATCGCTGCTTTACTGCTGGCCGCTCGTTCGCTTTTGACCAAGGTCTATAACTCCCGCTCGCCGACCTTGTAGGCTGAGCGGACACAATGTTGGACACTTTGTGGATAAATCTGTCAGCGGAGTCATCTGATTGATCCGAAACGCCTTGGACTGTGTGCCATCAGCTTGACGCATTGATGCTTGGTCCGGCGAAGCACAGCGAGGCAATGCCAGAGATGATCATTGGGTGGAGCCCCCAACGTGTTATATGTCATACTTTGCATAAACACACCCTGACCTGGGGCACCAATGCTTTGGTGGGGTCAGCGATACATTGAGAAACTAACAAGCGATGAGGTGAGCGATCGGGCAAATTCGGATGCTGATGGCTGCCTCATTGCCTCGCTCTGTAAAATGATGATGATGATGACGATGACAATGATGACAACAAACATAAGGTCTGTGCTATGGTGGCACAGCTTCCATGTACCACTGTTTGCTCTGCCATAAAGATTCTTTTCCAATTTTTGACAACTCTTTATAAATTCACACGTTGGACTTGTGCGCCATTCATTCCAAGTCTTGCTGCGAATTGACCTGCAATCTCCTCTACTTTGTGTCTCCTCATCCCTTTGCGTGGGTGCTGTTCTCATTCCGCAATTTGGGGCTTTATTCCAGTTGGATTGGTGCCAATGTACTATGTCCCATTAACTTAACACCCTAAAACCTAAACTCCTAAACCTTAAAACTAAAAACTAAAACCTAAACCCTAAAACCAAAAAAATAAACCCTAAAACTCAACCCTAAACCTAAAACCTAAAACCTAAAACCAAAAATAAAACCATATATATATATATATATATATATATATATATATATATATATATATATATATATATATATATAACTAAATTCATTCCGGCCACTGATATAGGCTCTTGCGGCGGCCTGAAACGGCATCCACTGATGGTGGGAATGTATACCCACGAGGCGGGAGAGGTCCCCTTGATTCACCCCCTCATAAGCGCCTATTCCTTCTACCTGTGCTAGCGTAGAATGGCCTTTGCTGGTGGCGCGAATGCAGAAGCACCTGATCTCCACTATGGAACACTTGCTCTCTTTGCCGCTGGTCGGCGAGGGATTTCTATCGTTGTTGAGCCTGATGGACATACTACATTGCCCTCTTGAAGGTCTTCTGTATTCGGGATATAAAAATATTGACACCCTTGATGCATGTGGTGTCTGCATCCTGAATCAAGTCGATAGGTGTACACGGCTCATAACCATAGTTCAGGTAGAATAGCGTGTACCCCGTAGATTGGGAGACGTTGTTGTTCATAACGAACTCAACCATCGAGAGGTATTTTTCCAAGTCTGCTATGTCTGATGAAGACTTGTGTATGGTGCATCGGAGGACCATCTCCACCACCCTGTTCATCATCTCCGTTTATCCATCAGTCTATGGGTGGTGTGCACTGGACATCCTCAGCCGACTCCCGAATATCCTCCAAAGTTCTCGCCAGAATTTGGATACAAATCTAGGATCTCTGTCTGAAACAATGGAACGTGGAATTCCATAATATTTTTCAACATTATCCCAGTAGAGCTGAGCGGTCTCTGTTGCTATAATGGTCTGCTTGACCGGCATCAAATGTACCATTTTTGTAGCTTGGTCCACTACTGTCAGAATTCCATCATGTCAATGTTCACTGACTGGTAATCCTAGGATGTAGTCCATGCTGACATCAACCCATTTCTCCTCAGGGAGTGTTTAATGGTTGTAGGAGTCCTGCCGGTACTCTATAGACGCTCTTCTCCATCTGGCGAACTTGACATCCGAGAACGAAGTCTCTAATGTCCACTGTATGGTCTGGCCAATAGAAGTTTTGTTGGACCTTGTGGAGCGTCTTGTGGTATCCTAAATGTCCAGAGTAGGGAACTATATGTAACTCCCCCATAATCCTCCTCTTAACCCCTAGTACATCGGGTATAACCACCCTCCATAAGTGTACATCTGTGTCCTCCTCTCTGCTGTGCACCTCCAATAATCCATGAGCATTCCAATAGGCATGGGTGCCTATACGAATGGTCTGTACCTGGGACGAATCCAGTTGTCTCATGATATCGTCCCATCGCACGTCCTCTTGATATCCTTTCTCTATCTGTTCTCTCAGAGATGCATCCAAAGTTATTCGCGTGGATGTCACGAGTAAAGAATGGATTCCCTCATCGGTTCCCTCTATCTGGGGAATCTCTAACATGGACTTCCTAAATACATCATCCAATTTCCTCTGTATAGCGTCATCAGATTGATCATCCTCTCCCAGCCTCAATCTCTGGATCAGTTACTCTTCCTGTGCCCACACATTCATCATATTGCAAATGTCCCGGATGCTCCGGCGGGACAGGAAGTCTGCAGGGTTGTCCTTTCCCGGAATGTGGACAATGTCACAATCATATCCCTACAAGATCTAAACCCATTTCCAAACCCTCCTATTAACCGACGGTTGGTTTGGTAAATTTTTTAGTCTGTCATGGTTCGTCTTGATAGTGAAGTGGTTGCAGGCCAAATAATGTCTCCACTTCCAACCGGCCACACAATGCCCAATAGTTCCCACTCGTAAGCACTGTACCGAGTCTCAGCAGGATTCATCTTTCGGCTCTCATAACAGATAGGCTGAAGTCCACTGCCGAAGTTCTGCTGTAGGATGGCTTCAACTTATATTTCTGAGGCATCCGTTGTTGCCACAAATTTTCAGTCAAAGTGTGGTAGCTAAAGAACGGGTGCTGTCACCATAGCTGTCTTCAGTCGGTTGAATGCTTGCTCCCTTATATCACTCCACTTCCACTACCTATTCTTCTTTGTGAGGTCTGTTAGTAGGGCTGCAATCTCGTTGAACCATCTAATGAACTTCATGTAGAAGTTAGTTAGCCCCCAAAAGGATCGGATGTTTGTGACACTCTCAGGGGTAGGCCAATTCAGAATTGCCTCACCTTGGACAATGAGGGCTTCACACCATTTGCCCCCACGTCAAACCCGAGGTACTCGACTTCAGTCCTTAAGAATTCACATTTCTTTAGATGCCCATACAATTTCTCCAACCGAAGTTGATCCAACACTGCCCGGATATGTCTGATATGTTCCTCTAATATCTGGCTGTATATCAAAATGTTGTCGAGGAACACCAATACAAATTGGTCAAGGCCATCTCGAAGGATTGTGTTCATGATCTTTTGAAACGTTGCTGGGGCGTTTCACAATCCGAAGGGCATCACCAAATACTCATAGGAGCCGTAACGGCTCACGAAGGCCATCTTATGAATGTCTGATGCTCTCACTCTGATCTTGTGATAACCAAAGGCGAGGTCAATCTTCGTGAAATAGCGAGATCCATGAAGTCGGTCTAATAGCTCCTTGACCTCCAGTAGAGTGTACTTGTTTTTCACTGCGATCTTGTTTAGAGCCCGATAATCAATACACATCCTCCATTTCCCGTCTTTCTTTGGGATAAACAAGATTGGAGCTCCATACGGTCTAGAGCTCGGTCAGATCCAGCCCTGCTCCAAGAGTGCATCGATCTGCCTCCTCATCTCATCAAGTTTAACATTGCTCAGTTTGTAAGCGCTTCTATGAGGTGGTGCTTCCCCTGGTATTGTCTCAATCTCATGATCGATAACTCGCTTGGGTGGGGGCCCATGTGGAGGCTTATCAGGGAAGACATCTCTGTATTCCTCTAATGTCTCTGCCAATCTATCCTTGATGGCTGGATCAGCCTCCTCCACCTTCGTCCGTATCACTTGCTCTACAAGTACCTCCTGGGTCACTGGTTTGGACTGCCAAAATGTTCGGCATCTCTCGCCCTCTGTAGTGCCCTTAGCCGCCCCTGCCTTAGCCTTTCTCCTCTTATTCCAATCATCTGGTTGTGAATTGGCTCAAAGAACACACAAGAACATGGGCTCGTTTGTCTTCTTGGCCCATCTCACCACCTGTTTTATCGACATGAAATCGATTTTTGTCCTCACTCTTGTTCTTGTGGTCTTTATCCCTAACGATTTTGGAGATAGGGATTCTATTTCCTCTGGATTTTGCATGTCAACTACTCCCCCCTGGGGAGCATCTGCCATCCTCGGTGATGTCCGTCCCATATCTACATGCATCCACTATGCAGATGGCTCATATTCCCAAAATGTGGGTGAGCTAAGTCGGGCGAACTTCTCTCTCTAGTTTTGCGTAGTTGGCATGTCTCCGAGGAACACAAAACTACGCTGAAGACCGGGCAGACCTCTGTCAGTAATCTGGCACTGAGTCACATTCTCCACTTTAACTCCTTTGATCACCTCCAAATCATCACCGCTTCTGATCACTAAGGAGGTTGCCCTCCAATCCACCAGGGGATTCACTATATCAAGCCAATCCCGTCCAAGGATGATCTGGATCCCCTCTATCATGGGCACAACTCTAAGTGAAATATGACTCTGTGCTGACTCGATACATGACAATGCATCTGGGGCTATCCCGGTGGAGACTATTATCTCTCCGTTGGCAAGTTTCAACAAAGGATAAGCCCCAATAAAATCCAATGGTGGACGGGTCCTCAACTGCTCACTAACAAATGAGCGATTGGCACCACTGTCCACTAATGCCGACACACGTGTACCGTTCACCACCGCTTTTACCACTAGAAGCAGTTGGTCCTGTACACTCGGTTTAGGGTTTGGGGTGCCCTTAGCAGAAACCGGTATCATCCCAATCCTTTGAATCAACGACATAGGGGTCCTCTCCATGAATGAAATGGACTTTAAAGATACTACCTCCCCTTGTCGTGCTGAGACTAATGCTGCAGCTCGGCGTCTTCGACGGTACCATCATCTCTCCCTCCTGTGCCTCCACTTCCCCCGTCACCTATGGCACTTCCTCTGTCCGTAGCTGAGCGTATGATACTGGGTACAGCCCCTCTGACTAGGCTGTCCCAAAACCTCCCGATGTAGTCCTGACTAGCCAGAGCGGGAGCCAGTCAGTTTCCCGGCCTCGGACGCGGGGAAACATCGGAATCCGACCCGGCTGCCTGCCGTGTAGCCTCCCGATCAAGCTGATCAGCCAATCCTCTCAACTCCTCACTGGTGGCTAGCACTGCCACCTTGGGCTTCCTCTGGCCGCTTTTGCCCTTTCCACGATGGTCAGACCCATCGTGCCTCTTGGTGTTGGGAGGGAATGTAACAACACCTAAGGGACGTGGGGGATAGGGCTGGCAACTAGTTGGCCCCTGACCACTAGTCGAAGGATACTGACTGGTGAACTGTCATGGCGGAAAAAATTGTTTCCTCTGCATTGGCGGCTGCTGCTGCTGGGAACTCTTCCCACTTTCCCTTGGTCCACCCATCTGCCTGTATCGCTGGCTCTTTTTCTTTTGCTGGTCCTGGTTGCCTGATCCTGAAGCTTTCTGCTTTGACGAATCGTCTCATCCGCCTTTGCAAAACTCCATGGCGTCCTCAAGCCTGCAAACTAGGGCCTCTACCTCTACAAGAGTTTTGGGGTAAGCCTTTGCCGCTTCCAGTCTGAAAGGCTGCCTCAACCCCAATATCCACTATTGTAGTGCTGTCTTGTAATCATATCCAGGGACTTTTGTTAACAATGTCTTCATGCAAACCATGTACGTGCTCGCTGTCTCTGTCGACCTCTGTTGCAGCCTCAATAGCTCAGCTTGAGCCCTGATTTCATATACAGGTGACTCAAACTAGGCCCGCAAGAGCATCATCAGCTCCTCCAATGTGTCCGGCCTATGCCCACCTTGTGAAGCCAACTCCGCCTCCCACCAACATCTGGCGTTCTTCTGTAATCGAAGAATGACATAGAACACTGCTTGCGGCTCACTTGGTTGAATGAGGGCCAAATAGTCCTTCACCATATTTAACCAACAAACAATGTCTTGATCTCTGTCTCCCGTAAATGCTGGTGGCTCTGGTGGCTTGATCGATACATTGAATAATGACTCATGGGCCTTCTTCAAAGGCTGAGAAAACACCCAAGGTTGTGCAGACAGGGCTGAAGGCTATATCTGCATGGGCTCAGGCGGGGTCATCCTGGAAGTGGAAACAGGCTGTGAAGTGCCAGCCTATCCCCCAGATGCCTGACACTGTAGTTGATCAAAACGCATTGCTATCTCCTCTGCCTGCTGCATGATAGTCGTCTCCCGAGCAGATGCCTCCATTGACCGCTGATCCTGCACCTGCTGGGCTCGTGTCTGCTAGTCTGAAAGATTAGACAACTTCCAACTCGACCCTTGAAGTTGTTGTCTCAATGATCTCAACTCACTCTGAGTGGTGTTCAGCCCCTGCTGGACTGAATCAAGCCTCTTTACTGCTCCATCCGAGATACTCATCTATCTCCTCAATGCAGTTTCCAACTACTCCAGTCAAGACTGGAAGCCCTTTTGGTCCTCCAAGCGAGCTTGTTGGAGTTCTTCCACCATGCGAACAACCTCTAAACTGCGTGCCGTAGAACTGTGAGCAATACTGCGCGTCTCCACTTAATCATGATGCAATGTCTGTATCCCCATCTGAATCCCTGTTAACGTCCTGTTTGCTCCCTCTTCCAACTCATGAGTCCTCTGTAGTGCTATAGTGCTCATGTAGGTCGCTTGTTGGGCTTGTTGGCCTGTTGCAGTGCTCTGTTGGACAACAGCTATATTGGCTTGAGTAGCCTCATGAGCCTGCTGTCTGGCCACAACACTCTGCTGAGCTACCTGAATGGCAGCCTGCTCTGTTACTGTTGAAGCAGCTGTCGGTACTGATCCCTACTGACTGAAGGAAGGTGAAGGTCCAATAGTGCTTGATGAAGCTACAGGTGGATGGACAGATCCTGTAGAACACACATCAGCGTCCATGTCGTTCCGTCCATTTTGTGCTTCACGAGAGTCCACCATCTCTCTCTCCTCTGACTACAACAGTAATGGAAACTCTGGCTTTCGGCTCAGGAATGCCTCAAGCCTAATAGTGGGTAAATTGGTGTCTGACTGTACTGGGTCTTTGTGTAGTTGTTGACTAGGAGCTATCGGAACTCCTCAATCTCAGGATCTCCCGAGACGTAGTCCTTAAAAGATATGGTTCCCCCCTCACTGGCTTCAGTACTAGGATTTTGGGAGAATCTTAATGTTGTTGCAATTGCCCCTTGCCTGGGGCAGAGAAGAACTGTGGGTGGCCTAGTGCCTTACCAGCCGGGGATCGCGACGGCCCCTAGGTCACACCCTATTGGTGAAGGTTGGCCCACTTCTAGGACGTTCCTAACTCCTACCAACCCTCAAGGCGGGTTGGGTCTAAGACTGGGGGTACACAGTCCCTTAGTAGATGCCCGCCTGTGCACATTCCTTTCCCCAACTACTTGGACCTATGCAAGAATGAGCAGCCAACCCACCTCAAAAGGCCACAACTCCTTGGAGTTTCCCTTGGATTCCTTGGGGCCATAACTGAGTAGTCCAATTGCCTCTCCAAATCCTTAAGTACTGGTCACTAGTGTAGTACTTTAAGTAGTACTGATCTTGACGTAGTGGCACGTGGTTTTTCCGCGCGTGCCCCGTGCGATGGATAGACGATCCCTCCGGCGGATGGCCAGGCGTAATCGGCACGGTCGCTTGATCAATCTCGATGCGGCGTGGACGTGGTGGGCCCCTTGGCGGAACGGCCTCTGCGGTGCGTCAGTCGGAAGGGCGGATTGGGTCTGGCGTTGCCTTGCGCGCGGTTTGCAGGCAGGCAGTGACAGCAAAACGGATGTTCGTTACAGGGTTCCCAGCGTCTTGTCCCTGTGGCAAACAGCACGGTTACATAACCTTCATGTCCCCCTGTACTTAAACCACCGTGCCCACAAGCACCCAGACCGTCCCCGAAGCCCTCTTTCCAATGCAGCGAAATGGCCCAAAAATGGCCAAATTCCTAGAATCGCCTCGCTGCGCTCGATGCTCACCCAAGGCGCGGATAATTGGTCTGCGCGCCTTTGCGTCGCATCTCACTCCACTTGTATAAAGAACCAAAGATATTATTCACACAACAACTACCTCCCCCTGGGGGTAGTTTTCGACCTCAAAAACAAATCAATCGTCTGTCAGTTGTCTCTGGTCCTTTGTGGGCTTGTCACGTCGTATCATCTTCTCTAACTCTCTGGTGCTTGTGAAGTTTTCTGCCGGGATCCACGTCGCATCGTCAAGAGACCAGCCTGTCCACAACACAAGGAACTCCTTTTGTTGTTGACTGCTTGGTCCTCGCCACCGCCATCTCAACAACTTCTCCACATCATAGGGCTCATCCTCCTCTGGCTCCAGCTCTCCCACTGCAGGTTCAGTAGACGTAGTCCACTGCGATGTCCTGAAGGGGCGTAGCAAGCTCGTGTGGAATACGGGATGAATCTTCCACGTAGATGGTAGATCCAACTCGTATGCAACAGGTCCAATCCTCTGAGTAATGAAGAAAAGTCCAATGAACCTGCGCTTCAGCTTGCGTACAGGTGCATTCTTGAGCTGTAAATTCTCTGTACTGAGTAGCACCTGGTCGCCTGTATGGAACACCTGCTCACGTCGTCTCTGATCTGCGTAGTTCTTCTGCCTGTCTTGAGCTCTGCGCAGATATTGATGAGCCTTGGTGAAGATCTTCTGCATTCGAGACACAAAAATATTGACACCCTCATGGAAGGTGGTATCAACGTCTCGAATAAGTTCTGCCGGGGTACACGGGTGGTAGCCGTAGTTCAGGTAGAATGGCGTGTACCCGGTTGTTGTTGATGGAGTGTTGTTGATGGTAAATTCTGCCATTGAGAGGTATTTCTCCCACTGGCGGGGCTCTTGACTCGCGTGTAGTGTGCAGCGCAATGTCATCTCCACCACCCGATTGACAACCTCTGTCTGTCCGTCGGTCTGTGGGTGGTGCGCTGTTGACATCCTTAGCTTGCTTCCCAACAACCTCCAGAATTCCTGCCAAAACCTGGAGACAAATCTTGGATCCCTGTCGCTGACGATTGACCTCGGAATCCCATATAGTTTCCCCACGTAGTTTCAGTAAACCTGGGCTGTCTCTGCAGTTGTGATGGTCTGGTACACCGGAATAAGATGTACCATCTTGGTAGCCCGGTCCACAATGGTGAGGATCCCGTCTCGTCCAGATTCTGACTTGGGGCAGTCCCATAATGAAATCCAAGGTGATATCTGCCCACTTCTGTTCTGGTAGCTGCAGTGGCTGAAGAAGTCCTGCTAGTTGGCGATTCACACTTTTCTCTGATTGACACACTGGACAGCTGGTCACAAATTCCCTGATGTCCAATGTGTGATCCGGCCAGTAAAAGTTCTTCTGTAGTTTTTTCAAAGTCTTCTGATATCCCACATGTCCTGAATAAGGCACTGAATGCACCTCCTCCATGATCTGCTGCTTAACCTCAGGGATATCAGGAATAACCAATCTCCATCTATTTGCTCCATCTGGTCCTTCGCGATCATGAATCTCCAAGCAATCATGAGATATTCTGAATTCCTTAACTCCTCTCTTGACCAGATTTTTCTGTGGGTCTGACTTCAACTCAGTAACAATGTCAGCCCACCGGGAATCACTCTCATATGTATCCTTGATCTGGTCCCGCATAGATGAATCTAATGAAATTCTTGATCTCGTCACCAACAATGCAGAATGACACTCACTTGCAATTGTTCCTGCTCTTGATGCTTCTGTTCCCTTGAACACCTGATCCAACTTGTCCTGGATGTGCTTTTTTAGGGGCCAGCGGCATAACAACCACCCCTCCGAAAGCCCCCTTTGTTATACCGGCGGCGTAGCAGCCCCCCCTCAGAACCCCACTTTGCTATGCCGGGGGCACAGCCCCACCTTCAGAAACCCCCCTTTGTTATGCTGCATAGCGAATTTCAGAACCCTCTTTGTTAAAGATTCCTCTAATCAACCTCCAAAATGTTTCCTCGAAACCTCTTTGTTACGCCAGGTATACCCTCTGAAACTTTATACCAAAGGGAAGATAACAATTCCTCCACCCTGTTTACCGTAAGTACAGCAAACCCCTGAGCCCCACTTTGCTTTGCTGGGGGCACAGCCCCCCCCTTGGAACCCCCTTTGTTGTGCCGGCGGCATAGCAACCCCCCTCAGAACCCCCCTTGCTAAGCCGGCGGCATAGCACCTCCCCCCCTTCGAACCCCACTTTGCTATGCCGGCGGCATAACACCCCCCTCTCCAAAACCCCCTTTGCTATGCCGGCGGCATAGCAACCACCCCCCTTTTGCTACGCCGCTAGCGTAGCAACCACCACCCCCATAGGTTGTGGGAATGCCTCTTTGCTATGCCGGCGGCATAGCAAGCACCCCCTAAAATAAAAGGTGGCCCCCTCTGTCCATCAGCCAGTACATAATGCACCTTGGGTGGAAGCCCCCAGGTGCATCATCGAAGCACCGGAGGGGGGGACCCAATCAAGCAACCAGCGCGCAGTGCTAGTGCGCCACTCCAAGCCACAAAATGGGTATGGTCAGGCAACACAGCACCGGGCACAGCAAGGGTCAGACGGCGAGGATGGGTTCGGCAAGGACGGGGCGAGGCAGCAAGGATAGGGGTGGGTGGGCATCCCCTCGACAAAGGGATGGCACCTTGTGGCGCCCAATCCTGCCACCCGTGGGGGCAGTCAAAACCCCTGCGGGTGGTGGGATTGGGCGCCCGTGAGGCGCCCTTTTCTTGGAAAAACTTGGCGCCTCGTGGGCGCCCGGTCCCACCACCCGGGGAGGCCAGTCAAGGCCCCCGCGGATGGTGGGACTGGGCGCCTGTGAGGTGCCGTTTCTTCGCCTGACGGGCGCCCAATCCCACCACCCGTGGGTGCTAGTCAAGGCCCCCACGAGTGGTGGGATTAGGCGTCCGTGAGGCGCTGTTTTCTTGGCAAGACTTGGCGCCTTGTGGGCGCCCGATCCCACCGCCCATGGAGGCCAATCGAGGCCCCCGCGGGTAGCAGGATTGGGTGCCCGTGAGGTGCCGTTTCCTTGGGAGGGCTTGGGGCCTTGTGAGCGCCCGATCCCGCTAACCAGGTGAGCCAGTCAAGGGCGCCTCCATCGTCTTCCGTGCCGTGGGCTCACACTCTCTTTGGAGTTTTTCTTTTGTGGCATTTTCCCGCTCCCCATTCGAGCGCGTTGGAGCTTTGTTCATGAACAGCGCGAGCTGCAAGAAGCGGGATGGCGTGGGTGGCAGGCGATTGCAGGGATCTCTAGTGGCGATCAAAAGAAAGGGCCAAGCAAAGGGCGCCTCACGGATGCCATGTTTCGCCAAGAAAACGGCGCCTCACTCGGTTTCATCCCTTCGCCACCTTGATCGCCTCATCAGGTGATTGGCGCCCGCGGAGTTACCCTGCCAGCAGGGGCGCCAAATCCCGCCACCCCATATTGTGGGTTTTGACCGTCTCCATTGGCAAGTAGGGGACCGGGCCCACGGTACCGCTCGCCAAGAAAACGGCGTTTCACCGGAGCCCAACCCGCCACCGGGGCTGACCGCCTCATCGGTGGTGATATCAAGCCTCGAGGTTTTGGAATTTGCTAAAGGCGGCGGGCGCCTCGCAAGCGCCCAATCCCGCCACCCACAGGGGCCTTGACTGTCCCACAAGGGTGGCGGGATCGGGCGCCCACGAGGCACCAAGTTTTGCCAAGAAAACGGCGCCTCACGGGCGCCCAATCCTACCACCCGTGGGGGCCTTGATTGGCTCACAAGGATGGCGGGATCAGGCACCCGCGAGGTGCCAAGTTTTGCCAAGAAAATGGAGCCTCACGGGCGCCCAATCCTGCCACCTGCGGGGGCCTTGACTGGCCCACATGGGTGGCGGGGTCGGGCACCCATGAGGCGCCAAGTTTCGCCAAGAAAACGGCGCCTCACGGGCGCCCAATCCTGCCACCCGCGGGGGGCTTGACTGGCCCACACGGGGCGGGGTCAGGCGCCCACGAGGCGCCAAGTTTTGCCAAGAAAACGGCGCCTCGTGGGCGCCCAGTCCCACCACCCGTAGGGGCCTTGACTAGCCCCCACGGGAGGCGGGATCGGGTGCCCACGAGGCGCCAAATTTTGCAAAGAAAACGGCGCCTCACGGGCGCCCAATCCGGCCACCCGCGGGTGCATTGACTGGGCCCCACGGGTGGCAGGATTGGGCTCCGCAAGGCGCCATCCCTTTGTTGAAGGGATGCCCACCCACCCCTATCCTTGCTGGCCTGCCCCGTCTTTGATTAACCCGTCCTCGCCGCCCCGCCCTTGATGTGCCCGGCGTCGTGCTGCCCGACCATACCCATGTTGTGGCCAGGAGTGGCGCGTCAGTGCCGCAAGCCGGTTGCTTGACATGGTGCCACCCTGCTGGGTGCTTCGATGATGCACTTGGGGGCTTTTACTCTAGGTTCATAATGTACTGGTTGGCGGAAAGAGGCGGGTGTTTGCTATGCCACCGGGGGTTTCCAAGAACCCGTTTTGGCCGGAGGGGGGTTGCTATGCCACTGGCATAACACAGGGGGGTCCCAGAACATGGGTTGGGGGATGTGGGGTGGGGGGGCTATGTCGCCGGCATAGCAAAGGTTGGTCCCAGAAATGGGTGGCGTAGCAAACACGTCCCTGTTCGGGTCGCCAATAACAAGACTCATCAGAAAATTAGTATCTTGATGATACTACTCAGTGGGCAACCCGTGAGGTCTAGAAGTGGGGAAAGGGAGTGTCGGCAGCCTCAATACCTTCACTTACCTGATCATCATTCCACAGGTTGGTGCATAGTCAGGCGGGACGACCTCAAAATCATTAATCAGGGGTGCATATAGTCAAAAAATATAATATTGTGAAGGTTGACCAAAATTTCGATTTGAAAGCATTACTCAGCTACAAGTCAATTTTGCAACATGACTGCACCAACCCTACTTTTTTGAGAGATATTTTCAAGAGGTGTTTGCTTAAGAAAGTGCATCAATAGACGTTGTTTTGACCACGATTTGGCCGATTTGTATACTTCATGGACAGGACCCCCGTTTATGATGGAGGGGGGAGTGCCCCATTGCCGTCTGCCATAAAGCACAATCAGACAGAACTAGGGGGGCACGTGGAGGCCCCATGTGGTTGTGTGATAGGAATATTAATCCGCGGAGCATTCTACGGTTACTGACTGTGGGAAGTGGGGTGCACAAGACCGAATTGTGGTGAAACGGTAGTTTTAAACATCCTTATTCCGGAATCAGTGCGCATTCGAATGTCGCATTTTGGGGATATAAAGACTGGAAAAAATAAATGCACTTTGTGAATATACATAAAACACATTACATCAAAGTTTTGCATGCTAAGAGCACAAAAATAACACAAACCCGTAACCTTTGTACACGATTGAACACGTGTTATTTGGCATTTTTGTCTTAGTGAAGTAGGGAGGGCGTGAAGAGCACCGTAGGGGATGATGCATTGTTGACTTCATTATGGCAGTTGTAGCAACGACTGCATGTAGTTTATCTGTGACTCGCGCAGTGGTCTAAGTAGACGGTTTGGCTGCTTGAGTCCCTGGCCATACATACCACATGCGCATGGCTTGAGCACAACAATTGCTATGAAATAGATTGTTGGGATGTGATTATTTAGTTTGGAGTGTGCCAGTTGAGTTGTTCTCTCGGTTCCTTGGGGATATTGCGACATTCTACAATATTTAAAGTGTTGGGTATTTTATATTGCCAATAGGATGTTCTCAATGTACATGGGGTTTATCGGGGTTTTTTCATGGTTTTTTAATAGAGATTAAATAGGGCCACTGAACAATAGAATATTTAATTGAATTTGAGAGTCATATACTTTGTATTGTTTGTTTGTAATTGATTCTTGGTGCCAAATTGCCTCTCTCGCTTACCGCACAGACCTGGGGATGCACCTTGTGGTGTAACCCGTTTGTGTGCCCTCGGGGTGGCGCAACAATAGTGCTCGACCTTTTCCAAGGTCGCAACCACTTTGGGATATTTTTGAGATATTTTTCTTGTTGTGCACAATAAACACCTTGAGTGCGGTCCTGTCGCGGACCAAAATTTGCCAATCACTATCACTGCACGGCCATGGTAAGGCAGAAAAAAGCATTGTTGCATCATGTGTTCAACACATTGTGTTGCCTTGTTGTGGATGGGGCTGACCTGGCCCATAGACCTAACCAACGGTTTTGACTTCATTGACATTTGAGGAGTTGTTGCAAATGATTGTGGAGCTTTGAATACTGGTTGCAAGTCCTTCTATAAGGACATTTGTATGTATTGAATTGCGGTTGGTTATTTGCTACTTGTTTAAGATATCATTCCACTGCTATTGCCCATTTTTGGTGGCGATCATTGTTATGACAAACGGCGTTTCATGAGGAACCAGTCCACACAAGGGGGGATTTTTGGACGCTCAGCACACTCTTCAACAAAGTGTAGCTGAGGTTGATGATATGGACCAGCTACCGATGAGTATGGGAGGAGGTTGTATGTGGTCTCCATGGTGACCATTGATATGTGGGATGGCTATTGCGCCATTGAAGAGGGCTGGGTATTGTAGTTGTGGGTATGTAACTATCTACAGTTGATGAATACTACTAGAGGTTCCCATGCATTAGTAGGCAGAGCCCTTACATCTTTTTATCTTCTACTGTAGTGCACATCTGGAAACTCTACTGGTCATGGTGGCCGGTGGAGTTCAACACCTCGGATTCCGAGGTTGTGATATTTCCGAAATATCATTATACAAGGACTAGGACCCATTGTTTGCTATGCCGGCAGCATAGCAAACACATCCCTAGAAATGTTAGTATACAAGGACTAGGACCCATTGTTTGCTATGCCGGCAGCATAGCAAACACACCCCGGAAATATCAGTGTACACAAACTAGAACCCCTTGTTTACTACGCCAACGGCATAACAAACACACCACCAAAATTGTTAGTCTACAAGCACATTCACTATACTGCAGAGTGCCTGTAATAAGTGCTCGCAACTCTTCTACATATGGGCATAGCAAACATTTCCCAATATTACTATATAGGCATATGTAATGCAATTTAGGTGGTATGTTTCAATACATGGGCATAACAAAATTTTCCCAATATTACTATATAGACATTACAAAAATTTTCCAATATTACTGTACAAGCATATGATCTGCTATCACATAGATTGTTTCTTACGCATAAATTAATTTAATTAATATTGAACACTTTCCAAATACTCAAATTTCTATTTATTTCTTTGATATTACAAATACAAATTAGAAGAATTGGCATAGCAAAACAGTGTATTTATGGGATATTGGCGTACAACAATAAAAATGTACATTGTACCCATTTTCTTCTCTAAGGGTATTAACGCAAGGTCCGAAAACCTGGAAATTGGCATTGTAGGCATGCGTTTGCTATCCCACCAATGTAGCAAATGGAGGGTCTAAAAACCTGTGAATTAGCATTTTATAAGATTGTTTACTGCACCGCCGGCATAGCGAACAGAGGGTCCAAGAGCCTGCGAATTGGCATTTTGGGTGTGTGTTTATCCCGCCAACAACATAGCAAATAAAATGTCCGACAACATATAAATTGGCAATTTGAGAAAGTGTTTGCTATGCAACCAACATAGTAAATAAAGGGTATGACAGTCTACAAATTGGCATTCTGGGGTTGCATTTGCTATGCCGTTGGCATAGCAAATGGAGGTTCCGAGATTCTGCGAATTGGCATTCTGGGGGAGTGTTTGCTATGTTGCCTACATAGAAAATGGAGGATGCAAGAGCCTGCGAATTGGCATTTTGGGAAAGTGTTTGCTACACCGCCAGCAAAGCAAATGGAGGGTCTGAGATTATATGGATTGGTATTTTAGGCGACTATTTGCTACGCCGCTGACATATCAAATAGAGGGTACAAGATTTTCAAATTGGCATTCTAGGGGTGTGTTTGCTATGCCCCTAGCATAGAAAGAGGATGGTTTGAAAAACTGAGAATTGGCATTTTGGGAGAGTGTTTGCCATACCACCAACATAGCAAACGGAGGGTCCGAGATCCTATGAGTTGGCATTTTTGGGGTGTGTTTGCTATACCACTAAAACAGCAAATGGAGTGTCCAAGATCCTGTGAGCTATCATTCCAGGGGTGTGTTGCTATGCCACAGGCATAGCAAACATGGGGTCCTAAAAACTGCGAATTGGCATTCTAGGGGAGTGTTTGCTATGCCGCCCGTATAGCAAACGGAGGGTCCAAAATCCTGCAAATTGGCATTTTGGGGATATGTGTTTGCTATGCCACCGGTGTAGCAAATGGAGGGTTCGAGATCCTGCGAATTGGCATTGTAGGGGTGTGTTTGCTTTGCCACCCGCATGGCAAACAAAGGGTCTGAAAACTTGCGACTTGACATTTTGGTTGTGTGTTTATCACACCACTAGCATAGCAAACAAAGGGCTTGACAATCTGCAAATTGGCATTTTGGGAGAGCGTTTGCTATGCCACTAGGATAGCAAATGGAGGGTTCGAGGTCCTATAAATTGGTATTTTGGGAGACTGTTTGCAATACCACTGGAATATCAAACAAAGGGTCCAAGATCTTCGAATTGGCATTCTGGGGTGTGTTTGCTATGCTGTTAGTATAGCAAAAGGATGGTCTGAGAATTGCTATATTGGACCCCCTATCTGCCATGCCAGCGGAATGGCCCAATTACCACCAGAAAGTCAAAATTGAGGTTGTTGGACCCCTTGTCTGCAATGCCAGTCAGCATAGCGAATGCACCTTCAAAAAGTCAATGTACAAAAACTGGGACCCCCTGATTGCTATGCCGGCGGCATAGCAAATTCACCCTCGAAAGGTCAATGTACAGAAACTGGGACCTCCTATTTGCTTTTCATATGTCGTAGTACGTGCACCCTTGACCAGTCAAGTACAGAAATTTGAATCTCTTGTTTGCCACACCGGCTGTCACTTTCCGTCTACACCACACACACACATGGGTGAACTCTTTGTTAGAAACAGTCTCCTGGCCACAAACACCCACACTTGTAAACATAGTGGCCAAACGTTCTGCAACTACAACGGCCTTTTCAAAGGCACAAAGTGATGAAGTACAAAACACAGTTTGTTTTGTTGTGCATAGACTTTAAAAACTCCTACAATAGCATAGCAAACATTTCCCCATATCACTGTGTGGGCACTCGCATGGCAATTTGGATTATTTGTTCCTTACACGTTAGCACAAACATTTCCCAACTTATCTACATTGGCTCTTGCAACACCTTTTTAGCAGGTTGTTTCCTACACAAAGGCACAGCAAACATTTCTCAATATTAGTACTTATGCATACGCTCTACTACCGCATTAATTCTCTGTTGTGCACATATTAATTTAACTATTGTTTAATTTTTCTCATTTATCTAATAATCCCGATTTTTTATTTAATAATGTAAATACAAATTAAAGAAAATGGCATAGTAAAAAAAGCGCACTTATGGGAGATGGGATCCCGAGATTAAAAAAATACCTTATACCCATTTTTCTTGTAATAGAGTTGATTCATATCCACTTGTTTGCGTTCCTGCCTGCGACGCTTCTGCCATTCTCCCCAAGACGGGGGGGGTTCTGTCTCTCGTGTTGTTCCTTTTGGAACCGTGCCCCTTCTGCCCCCCCCAATGCGTTATTAATGTATCAGCTTACGGCGGCTAATCGGGCCTTGTCCTTGGGGGCGAGGTGGTCCTGTATGGGCCGCCACACCCCCGAGGGCAGGCCACCCAACCCCGCTTCTTGTATTTCCTCTAATCTATCTGTTAGAACTTCCCTATCGTGCTCAGCTTCCCTACTACCAAGTAATGGTGGTGGCACCTATGCAAAGAAAGACGATGGGTATTGCAGGGACAGTTCGTGCATGCTGTACATTGCACGGCTGCATGGAAGGAACGAACTACCAAGGTTTCCTCAGCCAGGTGACGGCGGGTACTGCCACAAAATGGTCATGCCACATAAGGAAAAATAGGCGATGGGTACTGCAGGGACATACAACACACCCTGTACAATGCACGGCGAAATAAAAGGAGCAAACTAGGAAGGCTTCCCCAGGCAGCTGATGCCAGGTACTGCCACATATTGGTGGTGGCATGTAAGCAAAGAAAAGCGTTGGGTATTGCAGGACGTGCAACACACCCTGTACAATGCATGGCCACATAAAGGGAACGAATTGCTAAGGTCCCCAGCCAGGGGACGACGGGTACTGCCACAAAATGGTGGTGACACATAAGGAAAAAAAGGTGATGGGTATTGCAGCGACACATAATGCACCCTGTACAGTGTGCAGCCAAATAAAAGTAACAAAGTGGTAAGATTTTCCTAGCCAGGTGGCGGCGGGTACTGCCGAATAATGCTGGTGGCATCTAAGCAAAGACGATGGGTATTGCAGTGACAAATGGTGCACCCTGTGCAATGTATGGCCACATGGAAGGAACGAACTGCCAGGGTTTCCCCTGCCATGTGACGGCGGGTACTGCCACCAACCACAGCGCACAGCCACAATAGGCGGCACTCAGGCTTGCTGCACAGAGGTACACATCCACCGCACCTACACATCCATCATGTTCAAGGCACCCTTGCCTGTTTTCCGTTTTAGCATTGGTAGCGCCTGTGGACTCTGCAAATACAGTAACACATGTGGTGAGGGTCGCAGGCAAAATCCCGGAGTGAAGTCAATCCCCGGCCATGATCTTCCCACCCGGCCATGTGCCACCAGGTTTCCAAAATCCACACATAATCCAAGACCCCCCCTTTTTAACACCCCCCACGGCCCGGAATTTCCCGCCACAACAGGCGGCATTGAGGGCGTTGCCTTGGCCACAAAGTAGGATAGCGCTATGCTTGCGCATCACCGGCGGATTGAATCCGGCCACACATAGGTTTTCGCCCAGCAGATCATCCGAGACCCCCCCCCAACACCCCCCACGGCCCGGAATTTCCCGCCACAGCAGGCGGTACTGAGGGCATTGCCATGGCCACAAAACAGGATAGCGCGCTATGCCTATGCATCACTGGCGGATTGAATCCGGCCACACACAGGTTTTCAGCCAACAGATCATCCGAGACCCCCCTTCCCCCGCGCGGCCCGGCATTTCCCACTATGGCGGCGGTACTAATGGCGTCCCCTTGCCTTGCCTTGCCTATGCTGTGGCTTGCCTTGCCTGTGCCGCGGTATGCTCACCTGGTGGGTCCATGACCCAAGCGTGGCGCGGCAGGGGTTGGAGACGGCGGATGGCAACAGGAGGGCAACAAAATATGTGTGCAGTCATAGCCAACGTCCGCTGTATGTGGACCCTGGTTGAGCCACGCTGGCAATCAACTAGAGGTGGCCACTCAAAGGTGCCATCCGGTCCGTTAAATCTGGTTCGTTAATTTTTATCAGCTGTCCGTTAAATTTCGTTAAGGAAAAAGGGAGAAAAATTCAGAAAAAACGAAAAAAATCCAAAAAAATCGAAAAAAAAAACCCAAAAAATCATCACAACTGTGGCTAGTTGAAAATCTAGTATGCATAGGTTAAAATAAAATACAAACATACTCTCTAATAGCGAATTCCATAAACTATAAGTATGACTAAAACCCAAAAATCCCCAAAAATTTAAAAATCCGCTAATTTTTGATTATTTTTGGCTTTTTTCGTTATTTTCCGTTAATTAACGGAAAATTAACGGAAATTAACCTTTGTCCGCTATTAACGGATCTGGGTGGCCACCTCTACAATCAACCCGATCCCCAGATTCGGAAATCAGTACTTACTGCCTGGGCTCCACTGTCATCCGCTGATTCGGTACACACGTCCGCTGTTATCCGCTAGATTAGCGGATGGGGTACGTGGCTTCCGGTCCGTAAGAGAATATCCATTAACACCTAAGCGGAATCCGCAGAGTCTGCTAATTGGGGCCAGCCGTCCGCTGCCATCCGTGCCACGTCAGCAACAGAGAGGGCGTGGTCCGCTAAATTAACGGATATTAGCGGACGGCAGCCCCGTCCACTATTAACGGATCCGGGTGGCCACCTCTAGTATTGCAGGGATAGTTAGTGCATGTTGTACATTGCACAGCTGCATGGAAGGAACGAAGTACCAAGGTTTCCCCAGCCAGGTGATGGCGGGTACTGCCACAAAATGGTCATGCCACATAAGGAAAAACAGGCGATGGGTACTGCAGGGACATACAACACACCCTGTACAATGCACGGCAAAATAAAGGAAGCAAACTGGGAAGGCTTCCCCAGGCAGCTGATGCCAGGTACTACCACATATTGGTGGTAGCATCTAAGCAAAGAAAGGCGTTGGGTATTGCAAGACGTGCAACACACCCTGTACAATGCATGGCCACATAAAGGGAACGAATTGCTAAGGTCCCCAGCCAGGGGACGATGGGTACTGCCACAAAATGGTGGTGACACGTAAGGAAAAAAAAGGCGATGGGTATTGCAGCGACACATAATGCACCCTGTACAGTGTGCAGCCAAATAAAAGTAACAAAGTGGTAAGATTTTCCCAGCCAGGTGGCGGCGGGTACTGCCAAATAATGCTGGTGGCATCTAAGCAAAGACGATGGGTATTGCAGCGACAAGTGGTGCACCCTGTGCAATGCATGACCACATGGAAGGAACGAACTGCCAAGGTTTCTCCAGCCGTGTGACGGCGGGTACTGCCACCAACGAGGTGGCCATGCCAGAATGGTGCAATACCCTACCCACCCACAAACACACACAGCTGCAGCTACAACCGCCAAAAGTCAGCAGCGAAATACGGTTCTGCAAGTGTAAACGGCAATCCACTCACCAAGTGAGGGTTCGTCTTGTTGCTCCTCTGCGCTCGCTATCCCCCTCCCGATGGTTTCTGGATCTGCATTGACGCAACTTAGTGAGGCTGCAACACCAGACACAACGCTAAGTACATATCCAACTTATATGCAGGATAGTAG
>CAJHUC010002598.1:0-16553 GCA_905146915.1 Ostreobium quekettii | reverse complement strand
GTGCCGATAAATGCCGGTGCGTGGGAGGCGGGTGATGCGCCCCATTCTCCAACAATGGCGCCCGAGGCCCGACAGATTGGAATCCCGGGCGGTGACCAATGCGGACACCATGCATCTGCTGCCTGACCAATGCGTGCCCATCCAGTGGGCACATCCCGTGTACGTGCAGCATCCCACGTATTCCCACAATGCAGGCCCAGATCTGCATGGCATTATGCGCTCGAGGCAGTGTCGTTTCATATAGATGATCCGGCAGCTGTCCGTCAGGAAGCGCCCCACCGTCCACGGCGCGGTCAAAGTTGCATCGAGATGTTCGGCTCGCCGACGGTCACGCCGTTGCTTCAGGCGACGAGAGACACGTGGCCTGCCGCGAATATTCAACCCCTCGGCATCAGAAAATTTCGCCGTTGGTATCGCGCTGACCGTTCGCGCTCGGTCCGCACTCGGTCGCTCCCAGGCACGGGAAGCAAGACCGTAACCAGATGCATTGCAGGATGAGCGCGTCAGTTAAGTAACTGTACTCATGGAACCATTCGTTCCATCCCCCTTCCATTCCCCGCATACATGCCACCGCAACACCACCACCATATTCACCGTGCCACACGTCACCATGTATCTCCATATGTCACATAATCACTCATCAATTGTTCTTTCAGCCTCACAGTTACTATTCTTGCTTCGCACGTTTTCGACAGACCGCTGTTTGGGGCGATGCGCATCACGGTAACCGTCGGAATGGCGACTCAACTCACTTCGCACTGCCTCAAACGTCAGTTTTCCGCCACAGCGGCGCATGCATCTGGGGCTGCTAGATGCCGCGAGCAGACCAGAGGCTCTCGCGCTGGGGCTGGGGCTGCTGTGCAGATTCTCCGCACCATTACGTTTTAGTTGTTGCTCTGCATAATATGGCCATAAGTTGCGTCGCTATGCGAAAGGTTTGAGTATTGCGTATGGCAGCTCACTGTGTGGCCCAGCACCACAGACCACCACCAGACCAGGAATTGAGCGCGGTGAGGCGCTGGGCGGTCTTGGCTTATCAGCAATAAGCTAAAAAAGGGCACGCCGGCAAAAAAAGAAAAAAAAGATGCCAACAGATGAGGGTGCCGTGAATGCAACGCCCAACACGATCCTGGGTGGAAACTGCGCATGTGTTTATCAGAAAATGGCTACATTAAAGCTAGAGACATTTGGAAACAGACCAAATCTGGGCCCTTGGTTTTCAACACGTCGTGAGCAGTATGCCATATTACTCATTTGGTTGTTTTTGGGCCGTGGCCGTTCTCGAAATGCACAGTAACAGTCAAAATGCTCTAGGAATTTACACAGTCACTGTGCTTTTCGAAAAAGCACTGTGCTTTTCGAAAAAGCACTGTGCTTTTCGATTTGGCGCAATCGAAATAAAAAACAAGAGTTGGGGGCAGTTTTAGTCTACAACATTGTGGACAAATTGCTTCAAATAATCGAGTCCTCGGACACCTGTTTGTTGCACGATGAGGGTACGTGCATCATTGATGGCCTGCGCATGTGGCCAATGGGCTGATTGAATTCCAATCTCTTGAATGAAGAATTTAAATGGGCTGCACGTGGAAATGCGCATTATGGTGCATCCGACGGTTGGCGTTTGGCGCGGGTACAACAATGGTCAATGATCCGGGCCAACATGACAAAGTACTCCCGAGAGGACATTCAACAGCCACATTCATCGGAACGTGAAGTATGGAAGCCGCTGGGAACATATTTCTGACTGAACGTGCGCTCCCTTCTGCGTCCAGTGGTACCGCCATTCTGACAGCGTTCCATGTTTTTGCCGAGTAGGCACCGATGGCGCGCTGTGGTCGCCAGATTCTCGCAATACCTGGCACCTCTGCAGAGCTGGCTGCAGTGTGCCAGAAACCCTGTTTCTGGAAAGTGACATAAAGACACGCATGTATTATAAACACATCCAGAGTGGCAAGAGAGTATTATGAAGTGCTACAGCCGCAGAACGTGCGCATGAAGCCGCGTTGGGACCAGGTTTCGTGTGCGGGGAATCTAGCGGGAGGCCTTCGTGTTAATTGCGAGGCAGCGCCTCGTTCGTTGCACAACAAAAGAACGCGTGCGCTCGTGCGTTACGCGTAACAGCTCGCGCAACCTACAACATACTACAGTATGTTGCACAGCTCTACAGTATGCTCAACATATCATGTTGTAGAGCATGCAGGCTGTTACGCTGGCCATGGCAACGTTGGGGCATGCAGTTTCTCGTAATGACACGCAACCAAGACTTCTTGACTCTCAATTGAGTTCTCGACACAGCGGCCATCTCAGTGCTGGCGCGCCGTTGGGCCTCACTGCGGGAGAGTGCGTCGCCAGCAGGAGACACCATTTGGGGGACGCCAAACGGCGGTGCAATTTCGACACTACTGGGCGGCATCACAGCGGTCGCGATTGCATAAAGTTGCTGTGATGGCATCAATAATGTCGATGCCATCACGGCAACTTCATGGTTTGGCACTTATGAGTGTCGAACGGTTTAGCTGTTGGCAGCGCCCAAGTGATATCTTCTGCTGGCGCACGAGCCCCGTCTGTGGTGCCGGCCGTCTCTTGTTCCGTTTCTTTACGTAAACGCCCTTGGCGTGCGTCGCCAACCAAAAGGGTATCGACCGCTGCCTGAGCTGGAGGGTTGATTGCTAGCGATGAGTATTTAAATTTTTCTGTATATTTCAAGGGTTGATTGCTAGCAACGAGTGTTTCAATTTTTCTGAATATTTGGAGGGGCGATTGGTAGCAATAAATATTCCAATTTTCTGAACATTTCCCTCTTGGGCAGCACGTGTCAAAGGACCAGTTAGGCAGCGCTGCCCGACTTGCCCTTTGATGTGCGCCTGTCCAATGGCATGTTCTATTTTGTGAGTTTTTGTTCCTTTTGTGTTGGATTCGGTGTGTTTTGGTTTTTATTTTGTGATGGCTTGTTTTGTGCATACTGGGCCATCCACACAATGTATTGGGCCATAGACAGCCTTTGAGGACGCCAGTTGGCAAAGGCTCGTGTGAATGATCCATTCTACTGGATTTCCAACCATTTCGATCGTCAGCTAAATGACCAGCCAATCAAACGGTCCAATGATATCGCTCCCTTTCCGCAGTTCTCGCCGCAGAGCAGGTTTGGGATGCGTGTTGGGCAGGTTATTCCAACTCGTTGCTCAAGGGGGAACTTCGGAATGTCAAAGAACGATCGTGGGTGAAACGAAATGTCGAGCTCCTATGTCAGTTGATAGTTTGCGAGGTGCCCTCAGCAAGGACGTTTGCAAGCGTCATATCTGGTCACGGAGTCCGCCGGCGTGGAAACTTGAACAAGGGCGAGTCTTCCAGTTGCGATTTTGCTGATAACAAAATTTCTCTAGCGACCTTCATGCCTGCTCATACACTACTATGCTTCATATGCTTCATAAATTAAAGTTGTTGTGGGGCCAATTTCCTGTCGTGGTCCCAGTTTGGTGTCGAGCCCAAAAATCTCAACAATGCTGCACATTATCAAGACACCTGCCCTGCTAGGACTGATATGCCACAGAATTCACACAGCCTGCATTTTTGAGGATGTTGCATGCGTTGGCAAAGACACAAACCTAGTTCACCAAGGAACCACTTGAGATGTGGCTGAACTCAAAGGTAGAAATCGATGAGCTGGGCCGGGGGGCAATCACCAGCTTTGAAGAGTCACGGTTCGGACGCAAGCCTGTCACGAGAGCGTGACAATGTGTGAGAGTGTGAGTGGCTCCTTGTGTGTGTGAGGTTGTTGGGGTTTGAGCACGCTTGCTGGTAACCGCCTGCTCCTGAAGATGAGGCATTGCCCCGCCCCCTATCGGCCACAGCCTGTGAGACTTCACGTCATTAAATAGCAGTCACGCGCCGCGTCTCACGGCAGCCACAATGTAGCGTTCATTTTCACGTTGACGTCAATTCTGTGCCCCTGGCAGACGCAATGGCAATGGCGGAGCCACGCACAGCAATCAATTGTGTAGCATCAAGGTGGATTTAGGCGCTCGAGCATGGAACGCTCTGGGCATTAATGCACAGGCGACCACTCCACACCAGTCACAACGCCATCCATCTCTGACACCTGGTACCCAGCTGCGGTGATCCCTGGGCGCATACCCCCGCCATTCACTCCACCACCCGCCGCCCCTGCCGCATGCCAGTGCCTCTCATCCATTGTCCCCATGGGCGCTCCCCCAACTGCCCCAGGAATCACGAACCCCGACCTTGGACCTGCACCTGCAGGCAGCACATCCCTCCCATCAGCATCGCCATCAACGCCCAGAGCCATTCCGTCTTCATCGCGGGCTGGAGAGGGAGGGGTGCATGCGCCCCAGTGCATGCCACAGTCCAGGGCATCCTCTTCAACGCCCTCAACAATGCCCTCATCGACACTCCTGAGGGCACCAACCTCAGAAGATGGTCCGGAATTGGGCAGAATGTCTGCCTCCACGCCCTCCACAATGCCCTCCTCACAATCAAGGTCAGTTTTGATGCCTCCTTCCATGCCTGGCCTGGGTCCATCTGCATACTTGACGCCCCTGGTGGGGTCACCAGGCTCAGCCGGCCACCTGGCATGATCTGGCACGTCCCCATCAGCAACTGACCCCAGGTGCTCAGAGGCAACAGGCGTGGGTGGCCAGCCACCAGAATCCGGTGCATCATCCTCAACACCCTCCACAATGTCCTCCGTGTAATCAGATGTTGCCAGTGCAGCACCCTCAAAAGAAGCCCCAGATTGCTGCCAGACCCCGTCTTCCATGGCAGCCACAGTCCCGTCTTCATACTCTTGAAGGCCCACTGCATCGCTGTCTTCAACGCCCGCCACGATGCCATCATCGTCCTCAACAGTTGCAAGGGCTGCAGCGTCAGCGCCAGTCCCATGCTTTTGTGTGTGCTCCTCCACGCCAGCCACAATGGCACTTGCATTGTCTTCAGCTCCTGCCACAACACCGTGTCCATCATCTTCCATGGTACCCACAATGCTGTCTTCACCATCTTCAGCTTGCGCCAAAACGCCATCATCGTCTCCTGCTGCAACACCATCTCCACACTTGGCACTCTCTGAAGCTGCAGCGCCCGCAGGCCACCTGACATAGTCCAGCACCCCTTCATCAGTCCCCTCTATGAAATTCTCCTCATCTGCATCCCTGCCTGCCACGATGCCATCCCCATAGTCGACACTCGCCAAAACTGCAACCTCAACAGAATGCCTGGCAAGACCATGTGTGTCCTCTTCCATTCCTAGCGCAATGCCGGCTTCACTATTCTCAATGCCTTCCACACCATCACTGTTGTCCTCCTCCACACCGACCACAATCGAATCTTCATCCTCATAAGAGCCCACCACAATGGCGCCTTCATCATCTTCAAACCCTTCCACGATGCCATCGTCCCTGTCGACACTCACAGGGGCAGCCAGCACAGCAAAAGACCAGGAAAGTTCCAGGTTGCCTTCCTCAACGCCTTCCACGATGCCCTCTTCATCGCCTACACTGTCAGTGGCTGCACCAACGAGCATGGACTGTTCCAGGATGCTTTCCTCAACACCCGACACGATTCCACCATCCGCGCCAGCCAATTCATCAGGCCCAGAATGTTCCAGATCACTCCCTTCAGCGCCCATCACGATGTCATCCACATCGCCATCCTCCTAAACACCCTCGACAATGCCCTGGCCATCCCAGCAGTCAGCATTTGTAAGCACACCTATTTCAAAGGAAGGCCCGGCAAACTGGATCGTGGCTTCCTGGGCACCCTCAACGATGCCATGTCCGCCCTCATCGCCAGCCCTGCCAGCAGGCCTGTCTGGGCACCCAGCATAGCCTGACACATTACCTTCCGCACCCTCCACAACGTCTCCCTCTTGATCTGAACATGCAGGCCCAGCAGGCAGCCCAGGCTGTTCCAACACGTCGTTTCCAACACCCAACAATACTCCATCTGCCTGCTTCTCAGCTGTTGCTGCATTGCCATGCCCACTCCAAGTGGCCTCTTGGATATAGCCAGTAGCGGCCTCTTCCACACCAGCCACGATTCCATCACCAACTTCTTCAGTGCCCACCACAGCGCTGCCAACGTAGTCAATAGCGCACTCTTCGACACCAGTCAGGATCCCATCATCAGCCCCTTTGGTGTGCACCGCAGTGCTGCCAACATAGTTAATGGCTCCCTGTTCAACACCAGCCACGACCCCATCATTAAACTCTTCAGTGCTCACCGCAATGCTGCCGACACAATCAATTGCACCCTCCTCCACACCAGCCACGATTCCTTCATCAACCTCTTCAGTGCCCACCGTAGTGCTGTCAACATAATCTGTAGTGTCCTCTTCGACACCAGCCACTATCCCATCATCAACCTCTTCAGTGCCCGCCACAATGCTGCCAACATAGTCAATAGCCCCCTCTGCAACACCAGCCACGATCCCATCATCAACCTTTTCAATGCTCATCACAGTGCTGCCGACATAATCAATTGCACCCTCCTCCGCACCAGCCACGATTCCTTCATCAACCTCTTCAGTGCCCACCGTAGTGCTGTCAACATAATCTATAGCGCCCTCTTCGACACCAGCCACTATCCCATCATCAACCTCTTCAGCGGCCGCCGCAGTGCGGCCAACATCATCAATAGCCCCCTCTGCAACACCAGCCACGAACCCATCATCAACCTCCTCAGTGTCTGCCACAGTGCGTCCGACACAATCAATCGCACCCTCCTCCACACCAGCCACGATTCCTTCATCAACCTCTTCAGCGCCCGCTGTGGTGCTGTCAACATAATCTGTAGCACCCTCCTCGACACCAGCCACTATCCCATCATCTTCTTCAGCGCCTGCTGCAGTGCGGCCAACATAGTCAATAACCCCCTCATCAACACCAGCAACGATCCCATCATCAACGTCTTCAGTGCTCACCACAGTGTCACTGTGGTAGTCAACGGTGGCAAAGATGGCAACCTCAATGGACGGCCTGGCATTTTCCAAAGCAAGATCTTGGGTACCTGCAAGGATGACATCTTTGCATTCATCGCTCCCAAGCACAGGTTCCCCAGTCAGCTGTCTGCTATTTCCTGCCCTGTCTTCCTCAACTCCTTCCACCACCAGATCATCGTCGTGCCCATCATCGTGCACCGCATCGTCCATTGCGATAGGGCGCCATGCACGCTGTGCAGCCCCCGCCATTATGTCAGGATCACCCCTCACAGGTGCAGCAAAATCCCTTGGCACCCAACTGGTCCCTGCATCTTGCTCAATGCCCTCAACTGTGCCATGTCCGCTCCCTGGCCCAAGCACAGCATAAGACCTGAGGGGATCCCCATCATTCCCCGCCGATTCCGCACGGGCTGCCCTGGCAGGCGCCTTGCCTTCTTCAACGCCCATGGTGACGCCATCTCCAGCTGCGCCAAATGCTGGCCCAGCAGCCCCCACACCCTCCCCCGCGTCGCTCTCAACATCCTCTACTCCCAACACCACCCCACTGCATGCGCTCTCAAAAGTCGTAGTGCCAACGGGGGAGAAGAAGCACTCTGCACCATCCGTTTCCACCCCAGCAACAATACCATCATCACCATCATCATTCTTCGAAAGTGCAAGGCGATGCATTGCCTGCGGAGCCGCACCGCCCTCCTCCCCACCTGCCACACCAGCGGAAGATGCCCACCCTTGCTCATCTCCAAGCAGCCTGCCGTGCGCATCATCAACCGCACTCCTGCCCACACAATCCTCCCCTGGGCTCCACACCCCGCCGTGAGCATCCTCTTCCTCGGCCACGACAATCCCATACTCCGACACGGGCGATTCAGGGACCCCAAGGAATGGGTCCGTCAGGCGCCCCACCGTACCCCCCCTGCCCTCATCGCCGCCAACAGGTGCTGATCCACAAAAGCGATTCCGGGCTGCAACAAATAAGTCATCAGCCTGCCTGCCTGGCTGCCTGCCAATCAGCCTGCCTGTGCCAGCACCAATCATGCTCCCTTGCCCGCCATCCCATTCAAGCCCACCTCTGTTGGTTCTGCCATTATGATCATCTCCAGCCAACACTATGCCCGAGAAAACTGGCGACCCCCCCCGCTCCCTCTGGCCACCATACAACCCAGTCCCTTGGGTTCCTATCGTCGGATAAACGCTCTGGGGTTTTGCCAGGGCAACCTGGGGATTGGGGTAGTGCACCGGTGGGGGCTGGTACTGCCAGTGGCTCACAGATGCGGGATGTGTTTCACCCATCGCCCCCCAAGGAGGGGCGCCTTGGGCCCCTTGCCCCGCTGGCGGGCGCACACGCACGTTGGGCAGCTTGGAAAACATCCTGCCTTGCGGCTCCCCCACCTGGCCAGAGAAGTCTGTGGGGGATGCAAACGACCGCCGATCCAGCGGGGCCATCCCAGGCACTGCGACAGGGGGCCCCCCTGAGCTGGATGGCGATTGCCCGCCGCGACCGCCGTGAGAAGATCCGCTGCTGGGCGATCTACCCCCCCTCTGCCCACCCCAGTGCCCGGGCGGGCTCCTGATCCTGGCCATTCGCCCCTGTTCATCCACCGGCGACCCCTGGACAACGCCGTCCATTTGAATCTGTTCATGACCAGTGCTGCGCCTCATGACAGGCTCCATCCCTGCCATGGATGGCGCTTGTGGCCATGGGCCATGGCTGTGGGGTTGACCATTGTCCAACGGGGGCCGGGAGGGAGCACTTTGAGCGGGTTGGCGGCACATGGCGCAGCCTGCCAGAGGCTTGCCGGAGGGCATGCAGTGTGTGCAGTACTTGCGGCCGCAGCCGGCGCAGACACGCTTCATGCGCTCCTTGCGCCCGCAGCCCGAGCAGCAGCCCTTCGATCGGTGCTCCATCTGCGAAGCACGGGGAAAGATTTGTTACACAGACAAATTGGGGGGCAGAGTTTTTGAAAAAGAGAAACAGGGGGGAAGATTTGTTAAAACAGATAAACAGGGGGGGAGATTGGTTAAAAAAGAGAAACCGGGAGAAACATTTGTTACAAAGAGAAACAAAGGAAAGATTCGATACAAGTAGAAACGGGGAGAAGGATTTGTCACAAAGGGAAACAGGGCGTACAAAGGGTACACCCCCCATAAGCAAGTGTGCGGGAGACTGTATTGCGTGCTGTGGAATGATGGTGTGGAGTCTCCGGTGCAACAAGAGGAGCACACAACACAGGTACCGCGAACAATGGGCAGATGTGGACTCAAGGGGCCCGGGCCAAAAGGGTGGAGGAAGCCAGGGCGGCCGATCATGGGCCCCGATTGCGCGCCACTTTTTGGTGCGATTGGGAACGACCCGAATTGATGGCGGATTCGGCCCAGGTGACGCGGGGGTGTAGCGCCGCTGGGGCCCCCAGGTGGGGGGTGGAATTTGCCACAAAGGGGAACAAAACAGGCCACAGTAAGGGGCACTCCTCCTAAGCAAGCGTGCGCGAGAATCTGTCCGTGCTGCGAGAAGATGATGCAGGGTATCCACTGAAACAGAAAAAGCGCACGACGCGAGCGCCGCGACGGGCAAGACGACACGTGGCGGGGAAGGCAGTGGCAGGTGGGATTGGGCAACGAGGGAGAGGGATTTCACCCACGAGGTTCGAAGGGTGGATTTTCGACGCCGGTGCTGCCCAGCGGACGTCACGCAAAAGACCGGCACCCAGCACCGGAGCGCGAACGCCCCAATTTGGCGCCGGGGTACGACAACCTCGTGGGGCACGCGGGGGCGGTCGGGGGGGCCGGCATTGGCGACAATTTCCGTGGGGTCCGCAACGGACGTCGCGGGGCGCGCGAAAGGGGGCGGCGGCCAGGCGGCCGCAGACTCCGGAACTGATCGGACGGGACGATTGACTGCCCGTCGCCGACTAAGCGGTGGGAAAAACTACGGGGGGACCCCTGAGCGAGGGTGGGCGGAATATCCACACAGTGGGGATCCCGGCTTTGTGGAATCGGGGTGCAAAAGCGGGATTTGGAGTTGCGTGTCGATCGCGCAGCTCACCTTTGAGGCGCCGCGCGGGCGGCGCCGGGCGCCGCTCGCGAGGGGAGGAGGGGCCGGCAAGGGCGCGGGTGCTTCGCGCTGGGCACGTGCAGCTTCGGGCCGGGGAATCCGTTGCTGGGTTGCTCGTACCGCACATCGGCGTACTCGAAGATACGGTGGTTGCCGCGACTACGGTTGTCTTTTGGGCCGCCCTCGAGGCGGCACATCGTTCCGCCGTGCTCTTCGGAGCCAATCGTGCACGGCCAGAAAACGTTCTCAAAAGAGCGCGGCCATTTCACACCAGCTTCTGGCGTTTTTAATATTCTGGAACATGCAACAGTCTGGATTCATTCCGGCCGCCCACCACGGTCTTCTTGGGCACACCACCGGTACTCTCTTCCCACGGAACACCCCACTGCGTTTCACAGCGCGACCCAGCGCACCCACAGTCGAGAGCAGAACGAAATTGAAGGAGACATTAAATCAATTGATCGGTCAGCAGATTCCGGAGGTCAGACTTCTGAATTGTTTGCAGCTCTGTGTGCACATCACAAGCCACAGCTCTGCTCCGCTGGCCGTTTCCACAAAATTCGGTGACGCAGCCCCAGAGGATCGCGTGCCCTTCAGCCCCCCAACCACCTCAAGCTTCCCTCCATGCCCACTTTGCGGACCCGCCCTCCGTGTCCACCAGTGTCCCTTAACGCCCAGCCCTTCAACCTTAACGACTCCCAGCTTTCTTAAATCGCGCTCGCATTCAAGCCACTACTCCACCGTCAGAATCGAACGCCGTCTGCATCTGAACATCCCACTTCTCAACACGCAATTTCCTTCTTGTTCACTGTTGTCGTATTGAATAACGACGTGCTCAAGAGCGCCGCCAACGGCAAAACGTCGTGATTATGAAGCACACAATGCTTTGAATAAAATGCCCAAAACGAAGCGCAAAATTTGTGCGGCCCGCTCTCCCTGGCAGAGCCTCCCATTACTCCCCCCGTCCCTTTTCAGCAGCACACGCACCCCACACAAAAAAGCCCGATCAAACCCCCACAAACGAATCAGCATGAAAACAGGAATCCGCGCCACCGTGCCACAACAAATTCTCCTGCAGGAGCATACGTGGAGCTTGTCGAATATGTTGAATGCTGCGGTGGAGAATATGTCGAGCATCTCGCACGCACAGCACCCGAATGCCGGACCCGCTACACGCCCCACAGGCCCAACAGATGCCTCAGCGGAAGGCTCATGTCCGCCTCCACGCTCTGCCTCGCCTGTGCCCGCGACCCTACCCCGCCCCGCCCGCTCGCACGGGAGCCATCGCTCCCCCTCGGAAGCCCGGATCGTGGCTCCGCGCCCAGCCCCGGAGCGTAGGCCTCGATCGTCGCGATGAAATGCACCTCAGGTTCCTCATCATCACCAGGCGCGAACACCGGTCCATCCCTCCCCGCCAACTGCCCAGCGACCTCCGCTTCAGAGAGGTCGACACTACCGTCGCCACAGCCACCACGGGGGCCCATAACTGGTCCGCCCCTCCCGGTGAAGCGCCCGGCGACCTCCCCTTCAGACAGGTCCCCAGTTCCACGTGCATGTTCGCCACAGAGCCCCATGACCGCTCCGTTCACCGGGATGCCCATTGCGGGAGCGGCTCGCGCATTCGCTGCGCATTGAGCCCGACGATCCCGCCGGCCGCCCATTGACGATTCGCCGATTCGAACCGCCCCGTCTGCGCAGATCGACGCGGGTGCGTCGTCCCAGACGATGCCCGTGGCCACTCCGCGCACCACACCGAGGGGTGAAGCCCCATGCCCGCCACTTTCCTCGCCACGTCGGTCCCAACTGACTGAAGAGGGCATTCGGCGAGGCGTAGAAGTCAATTGCTTCCAAATACTGCAATGAGAGATTCGGGGCGTGTTGTGAACAAGAAGGGGGCGAACGAGACCGCCTGCCGCAAACACGTGGGAGAACAAAGTTTGAGAGAGGACACGACAAGAGAGGCCGTGAAGCGGAAAGGGGCAGGAGACGCGATGCATGGCTTCCCACTCCCGCAAAAAGAGAGGATCGAGGCGAGTGCTTGTTTCATTGCGGATGATGAGGAGGACGTCCAACCGGGGATCGAACCGGATACCTCTGGCCGGGATGTCCCACTGCTCTACCAAGCCACCTGGCCAGGGGCAAGGAAGAGGCAATCTCACCCCTTCCGCCCATCAGTTGTGAAGAGAAGGGGCGGGCGCACGTTCGCGCATGCCACAGAAACGGGGGAGAGCTGAGATGGCATGCAGAGAGGACATGAAGCGACAACGGGAACGAGGCGGAGCACGGGAAGGGCGGCGCGAGCGCACGGCTGCACCTGGCGACCAGGCGCGGGGTCAGGATCGGCGGCGCCTGCGCGGCCGGGGAATGTGCGCGATGTGTGCATTCGCAGGACATGAATGTTTGGACAAAATTCGCGATGCGCGACAGCAATCTCCCTTGCGCACCGCCCGGAGAGTCGCCCCGGGCAAGGGAAGGTAAACAGAGAGGCGGCGCAGCGGATAAGAGGGAAAAGAGGCCATCCTGCCGTGCCGTGCGGAGGCAAGCAGATTGCGGCATGGCGCCCACGGCGCAATGTTCGGTGGCGTCCCGCCGGCGAGCAGATAGGGCACCATTGCATGGCAGTCGAGGCGGAGGCGATCGCGGAGGCCAGTCGCAAGGCGCCTCACCTTTGCGCCTGCCCTGCCGATGGTGTCTTCGAGGAGCGTGCGGCAAAGCGGAGCCAAAACTGGGGGGCGGCGGCTGTGCCCAGAGTTAAGCGCACCGCCGACGTGTGCGCCGAGCTGTTGCTGCGTGTGTTCAGCGCTTCTTGACAGCTTCACGCGCGCCCCCGTTGTTGGACGCCTTTCTTACTAATGGATGCGCACCTTAACTACTGACGCGTTTCGTTCACACTTGCACAGCGCGTATGGTAGTGGATCTACCAGAGGAGCGCCAGCAGCATGTGAAAGGGAAGTGTTGGGGACCAAAGTATTCCACTGCAAAAGGAAGCTGAAGCATAACTACAACAACCACCGTTGTCTTTCTTATTTCTGGAACAAACAGAAACGTTCTCTGTGCTTGCCAACCATGAGAACATTCAAGTTCACACTTAGAGCATTCACATTTGGCCATGTCAACACAGTACAAAGTTCAAAAAAGGCAACACATTGCAGTGGCATAACTCCCTGCCTGAGCATTGGCGATGAGGCCTTGTTGCAAACACTGCAATGTCAGGCCGATGCGAGTACTCCACAAGTCCTCGATCTGCATGTGCTATTGTTGCGCCAGCATGCTCTGCCTTTGCAATGAACAACTTAGCACCTTGTGCATCTGGAACTTCAACCTGCCAGCGCAAAGGGATCGCCTTCACTCACGGCATGTTATACTGTCCAAGGTAGACAGCACACTCCGCATCACATCAAACACATAGCGAAGGATCTTGGAAAAACCATGAGCAACTACACTGCAACCAAGAAAGCTTCCAGCCATGAAGCATACAAGGATGTGTCCCTAACGCTGACTGATGTGCTTTGCTTCCATTAACCCAGCAGGGCACAAGAACAACACACAACAGTGCTGCAGCCATCCCTGAGCCAATTTCATAACCAGCCAGCAGGGTCACAGTTCAGAGGATCTATAGAAAATAGAGAAATGCATTAATGGCAATATGACAGATTTATGGAACAAATAGAATAGAATAGCATCAATAGAATACATGAGAACGTCAGCACAAGCGAAAACAGCATCCAGCATCCACTCTGCACTTGCCTCCTTTCCACTCAAAAAACTCAGTGGGCAGCAATCCAGCAGTCAGAGCTTACCTGGGTTGGAAAGACAACAGGACCCCTGCGCGGTGACAGGATCACAGCAACAGTGTCCAGATGGGAGGCCATGCTCATTATGTAAGCACACAGCTCGTTCGATACCAATCCAACAAACTGTGGCTGGCTGACACCTCTTCGTAGTCCTCTTCAACCCTCACCTCGACCATAAGTGACACCAAGCTTTGCGTCTCACACACTGCCTGCAGCAGAAGCGACAGGACACAATGTATCGTGTCACAACTGGCCCCATGTTCAGTTCTCACAGCAGACACGTTGGGATGCTGCAAGACAGAAAGATGACAAGGGCAATCCAGTTGACATTGACCCCTGCATCCCAGGCACAGAATCTTGCATCCAGCCAAACATCTTATATTCGAGCACAGCATCATCAGCTGAGTATCCTAAATGCAATGCTTAGTCCATCCTTTACTACAATCTGTACATCCTGAAATTCAGTACTTTTTGTCCCATGCGCAGAAGTGAATTGCGAGCTGTATGCATCCACAGGGCTATCATTCTTACAATTTCAGAGGGTTATCGTTCTTGCCAGTAGGATTGAGGAACACACAGCACAATGCCCCCAACAGCTGCTGCATAAACCCTGCTTACCCCCAGTTTGGATGGTGCCCACCCTTGCTCATCCATTGCTGATGGCTGCACCACATCGAATTGCCTTAGTACCTCACAACAATGCCAACATGACACTTTGTGGAGAGTGTGTTTCCACAACGACAGCCACTGTTCTTGGCCACAAAGAAAGTCAAGACGGTCAAGGAACATCAAAGAAATTGGGACAACATCTTGGACTGCAATTTCTGCTTCTGCTGATTGGCAGTTGCTGTTTACAGTGTGCAGATGAACCACATATACTCCACAACACATATGAAAGAGAAAAGAAACTGGTGAGGCATTGAGACTGCCCATTACGATGTCATCTTGCAGCAGCCCATGCCCCCGCGCCAAGCTTTGCGTGCATGCACAGATTCCCCTGTAATCCTGCATGGCATTAGCATCCCACCTCGTATCTCCAATCCACTGGCAGCTGGTTCGGCCAACTGACAACTTCTGTCATGTTTGGCCTCTTTTCCGGATCCGTGGCACAACATCGCCTCATGAGATTTTCTCCAGCATTTTCTTAGGGCAGACGTTGCTCCCAATTTCGCAAGACTCTTCCCCCAGAAGCTTCTTTTTCATAACAGCCAAGCCAGCATTTGCTACAGGAGCCAATGCATAGGTTTTTTTTTTCAGACACAATTTCGTACAACACCACCCCAAAGCCGAAAATATCTGTAGCAGGCGTGAGTGGCCCACCATCGCAACTCTCCGGAGCAACTCACAGCAGACTGCCCTCCCCCCCGGACAGTTCTCCTTCTATCCCCCGGCACTGTAAACGACTGCCCCAGATCATTACTCTTCACCCAGGGCTCCGCTGATTTCATACCAAAACAAGAAAATTTGACGATTTCAAATCTTTATGTACCAAACCTGGGTCTTGGCTGTGCAGGTGGCACAATCCGGCGGCTGCTTGCTGAGCAAAAGCAATCTTTGCGTTCCAATCCATCGCTGTATGAGCACATGCCTCCTGCACCTTCACGACGGCATGACTTTCCCAGGCTGCTTCATGGCGACCCTGCTGCGGTCACGCATCCAGGCAACTTCTCCCAAACCACGGAGCTGCTCCTCACACCGGCAGGCGCGAATCGGGGACTGCTGGCGAGCTTCCCCAGGCTGTTTCATGGCGACCAAGCTGACTTGATGCATCCAGAAAATTGCCCATAAAGGCACTTTAGCCGCTTTAGGCCTCCTCTCCTCGACTGTGCATCAAACGGTGCCGCCGATCCGATCGCTTTTGAACCTGGAGGGGACAGTGGCCCCCTGGAGTAGGGGCGACAACTTTCTCCTTTCGTTTTGCGGGCCGGGGCAGATCTGGGGGCGACTCTTTTGGAGCAGGGAGGCACGGGATCTTAAGTGACAAGACGCAAAGGGGTTCACAGCGGGGGCGCTCGTGGGTTGGCGGGTGCAGAGTTGCACAGAATTGGAGCTGCGGAAAAATGGCGCCTGTTGTGGGATCAGTACAGGGGGGGGGGGGGGGATCCACAAATCATTTCCAGGACGCCAATTGACCACAAATGACGCTTACTGGTGTTAAGCCGGTGATCGCAGCACGGCAGACGGGCCCTCGCAGGGTGCCCGGTGACACGGTCAATAACGCTTTGTCAGTAACGCTTCGCCGCCGATGGCTACGGCATGAACCCCATTGCTTGTTACACGAAGTGTTATTTTGTACATTCGGATTACCTCGTATGTTTTGCAAGGAATTTGGCAAGCCAACCTATTTGAGGGCCGCCACCTAAAACGGACATTCCACTGGCCGCCCCAGCTATTCTGGCTTGGCCATTCCTGAATGAAATTCTATGATCTTCCCATATCCACTCTGATCCCACAATTAATACCAATTCCTTCTAACTTCCCAATCACAAACTTCTAGGCTAGCGCCCTGGCCCCATCTGCCCGCCGCCGTTCCTAGGGTCCCTAACCGCTACCCATATCCCTCACTCTTCCTCTACTGCCTCTATTGCAGCTCCCTCCCATTGCCCCGCTAATTACATGCCCCACTCTCATTTATTCATAATGTACCGGTTTAGACGGTACATGGGGTAATAATACGATATCCGGTCCAATGGGACTTCGGATATCGTATTCTAACAATAATAATAATAACCCAGACCAGGGCGGTGGCCGCCAG
>CAJHUC010002597.1:0-31362 GCA_905146915.1 Ostreobium quekettii | reverse complement strand
AGAGCGGCCGGGGCGGGCGGGGCCGGGGGCGTCGGTGTTGCCGCCCCGGCAAGGATGCCGGCCGGCGCGGCGGGCAGCGCCGGCATGGCGCCCGCCCTGGCCCGCCCCCCCGGCCTCAATACCGTGGCCGGTGGCCCGGCCCGCGCCCTGGGCGGCGCTGCCAGCGCCCCGCCGCCGGCGGCCAGTGAGTGGGGGCACGGGGCAGGCCCCTCGCGCCGGGCAGCCGCGGCCCCCGATCCGCCGGAGGCGGCGGCGCCACCCATCGCCCCCTCTGAGGAGGAACCTGCTGAGGGGGGGTGAGTAAGCCGGAAAGGGGAGAGAATACATAAATCCATTTAATGGATTTCCCTAGCAATTTTCGAATTTTTTATTTCCTCTGTTTGCGCGCGCGGCGCGCGCAAAGGGTGTCTGCGGCTGCTGAGGGGGGGAGTAAGCCGGCAAGGGGAGAGAATAAAAAAAACATTTTTTTGATTTCTTTGGCAATTTTCGAATTTTTTTTCCTCTGTTTGCGTGCTCGGCGCGCGCAAAGGATCCCCCAGTGGCCGAGGAATGCCGTACTGAGCGTGTTTGTTTGCGGTGGCGCAGGGACTCCCTCACCCTGAGGATGCGCGTCCCCTCCTGGGGGGACGTTTGGAGATGCGCGGGGCGGTGGGACGAGCACGGGCGGACCGTCCACCCTGCCTGCCCCTGGTACAAGGCCGCCGTCACCCCCGCCGAACTCGTCTTCGGCTGCAAGGCCTGCTGGCTCAACAAGGGCCGGCGGTGCTGGGTGATGGCGGGCCCCCCTCCCACCGGCGCGGAGCCCCGCGGCCCCATGGCCGCCGCCTGTGCCGCCACCGCAATGGTGGGCCTGGCGGTGGGTGGGTCCGCCCGCGCCCTGGGTCGGGGGCCGGCGGTGCCGCCGGGGCCCGCGCAGCGTCCCCGTTCCCCCTCCGGCCATGGCCACCTCCAAGGGGCGGGTGGACTTGCGGGGGGAGGCGTTGCGGCGGGTGCGAGGGCGGCTGGCGTGGCAGCGGAGGGCGGCGGTCGGCCGTCTGCTGAGTTGATCCGGCGGGGGGGCGCCATTGACCACGTGGGCAGCCCCGGCCTCCTCGACACTTTCATGGAGGCTTTTCGGAGGGCCGGCGGGTGCTCCGCCCCCCCCAGTGGGGTGGATATGCGGTGGGATGCTCCCGACCGGCCTTGGCCCACGCACGCGCCATGCCGGCCGCCAACCCGCCGGGTGCAGGGGGACAGGGCGGCCCGGGGTGGTGGTTTGGCAGGGGGGGGTGAAGGGCGGTGGGGTGGGGAGGGGGTGGGGTACTGGGACGAGGTGGATGGCGGGGGGGAGTGGTGTGGTCCGCCAGGGGAGTGCGAGCACGAGGGGCGGCGCGGCGGATGGTAGAGGTTGTTGGGCTGTTCGGAGGGGTAGGGTCGGTGGGTGTTGACTCCCCACTTGGGAGCTGACGTTGTGCTATAAATTTTTTGTAACCACTTTTTTGAGATTGTGCTGTGTATCGCTGAACGTGTGTTGTAAATGCGCTCTCCCTCTACTGTTTGTTGTGTACTCAAATACAACAATATTTCGCACAAACATGTCCATTTTCAGACGTCCAGTCCTGCGCACAACCGTTTCGCCAAAATAATCACATAACAACAATGCTGCGCACAAATGCTCCTATTTGGACCTTACCGACATTTTGCACGAAAGCTTGTTCTAGGAGAGATTTATTACTTGATGGTGGGTATTCACAAATGCACAGATAGATTATGCATAGATTCCACAATGCAAAGGTTGCTTTTTGCCGCACAGTTTAGGGTGCTGAAAATTACTGCGCGAATGTTGAGGCCAAAGTCAAGATATCCCTTATTCTGGGCCACATCATCAACATAGTGGATGTGCAATGGTCTGGGAAACCGTGCATGGTGATGCTGACCAAAATCACGGCATAAACTGTTGCCAACATGTACAACAATTGAAATTGAGAATTTCTGAAAGATTGTTCAGCACAGTAGAAGAACTGGTCCACAAAGAATATAAAAGCAGTGATGCCACAACTCTTATCAGGGCGTAGTAATGCTCATTTGCTGTCTTCAACAAGGTTCTTGAAGAATTTGGGGGAAATTCGTTGCAACACAACTGGATAAGGTGCGTGCGACAATGCGGGGAACTGTGGCCCTGACACAAGCGGACAGGGGAGCTTTTAATAAGGCTGTGCATGGATTGCTATGTGGTGGTGACTAAATGTAACCAAGATCCACATCAACCCAAGGTCGACCAAGGATACCGAATCCTGCGACAGATAGGCTAATTGAGTTGATCTTGCAAAGTTACAGCAAGATTGGATAACGAACACGAATTTTGGAATGGAGGTGGTATAACATCCCTGAGCTTGTCAACGTACAGCGAAGGGACAGCAAACAGAATCGAGATGGCATGACGAGCAGTGAGGTGGAGTGCATGGCAGTGACTGGATATTTTGCCACCCGCCACGCACATGCTGGGGATGTTTGCGCCGCGTTTCGTTAAAGCCGCCGTGTACCCCACCACCACCACCACACGTGACGGGCATCATTTCCGGGCCCCGGCCCGCCCGCAACATAAGGTTCAATCTGGCGTATACCTTCTACCACCGTGCCCCCCGCCGGGTGCACCAAGTCGCCCAAGCCACTGCGCCCTGACCCATCGCAGCAGGGGCGCTGAGCGCCCAGTGACGCGGAGCCTCGCGGGCCTCTGCACAGCGACAACCGCCATGCCAGTTTCGCGAGACGCCCGGTCTCGCAGCGTAGAATGGCGATGCAGAGCGCCGAAAGGCCCGACAACGCCAATCTCGGCCAACGCCGGCCAGCATGCTCAAGGGCAGTGGCATCCATGGTGCCTGCTCGGCACCACAAAGGGCGCGCCATGTTGTAGACCGCTTGAGAAGAGGAGCAGTCGCGATGTTCTCTGTGAGAGAAATTCGAAAGGGGGCAGATCGAACAGCATGGTGTTCGCACTCCTGAAAATCGCTGCTATTTGGGTTGGCAAACACCACAACTGTGGGGCCATTTGTAATGTGCGATGAATGGAACTGGATGGCCTTCAGGCCACAAGTAGCTTCCGAATGAGTGTACATTCGTTGAACCCGTGGCACGTTGTTGCCTCACGAATTTTGCTTGCACGTTCTACAACTGACGAATCTCCATTGGCAGGGCAATGGCTCAAGGACATATTCTGGCGCCGAGAACAGCTGGTATCCGTGCAGCATATGGAGTAGGACTGACGCAGCAGCAATGCCTTTCCTGAAAAGGTGAGTTTCAGTTTGTCCAACACACTGCTGCTTTACATTATTTCCATAGCCAGCTTCTTTTGCTTCATGCATCTGAATCCCTGTCCACACTGCTAAACACATTGTTGCTTCATACTCTCTCAATAACTGGGCTGTTTTACACTCTCTCAATAACTGGGCTGCTTTACACTCTCTCAACAACTGGGCTGTGGTGCTTCTTGCATCTGAATCATTGTTCACACTGCTAAACACACTGCTGCCTTAAATTCTCTCAATAACTGGGCTGCTTTACATTTTCTCAATAGCCGGACTATGGTGCTTCTTGCATCTGAATCATTGTTGATACTGCTAAACATATTACAATTATACATTCTCTCAATAGCCCTATTGTGGTGCTTAATGCATCTGAATCCTTGCGAGCACTGCTAAAAACACAGCCGCTTTATATTCTCTTAATAACCAGACTGTGGCGCTTTGTGCATTTGAATCCCCGTCACTCTGCTAAACACATTACTGCTTTGCATTCTGTCAATGGCTGGGTTGTGGTGCTTCATGCATCTGAACCCCATTAGCAGCAAGGCCCAAACAAGAAACAGATTGTGAATTCATCAATGGCACTGAGTGTCCTAGCCAAATTCTGAATCACTCTATGGCAAGCTCTTTCTTTTGCTTGTTCTTCCAGCTGTGCCAATGCACCCATCCTTTTCTTTGTTGTTGCAATTTTTTCCAAGGTAGGCAGTGGAGTCTCAGCATCTTTGACTGCTCTTTTCTTTTTCCTGCCACCAGCCCCTTTCTCAAAAAAATGATGCAACTCTTTAGTAAGTATATCAGGTCATCTCCTTTCTTATTCAATGGTGTTGCCATTGATTGCAACTCTTCTTCCCTGGCCACCAATATTTTGCCAGTGTATTTCCAGTGCTTCAAGACCTACAAACATGTGTGATTCTATCCTTGGGTTTGCTTCTATTAATCTTTCTAACCTTTTCCACACTTTTTGACAACGACCACTTTGTGTTTTCTCACCACAAGATGGTGCATCAGTGGGGGGTGCAATGATTGCTTTTGCATGGATGGTTGTCCGAGGTGGGGGCAAGTTGCACAGCATGGAGTGCATCATGGTCATTAGGTGGGGTGGCTGTGGCATCATCGAACTCAAGATTTCCCTCAATGGGGCAAGGTTGCACATGCATACTGCATTACATGCTGCCAACTGTGATGTTTTGATGGCTACCATGTGGCTGCTCATTGATGCTTGCATCCATTGCCCGAAAATCACAGGCTGCATCTTGAAGGTAGGCCTTGAGTATTATTGCATCTGACAACTTGTAAGCCTCTTGCAAGACTTTTGCAAGGTGCTTGCACACGTTCCTGTGTTGACCCCATGGATAAGAATAGCAACTGAATATTGTGTCCAACACTGCCACAGTGTATGTGCCTTCATTGCCCTGAATGAAATATGCATCTGCCTCTATTTTGTACACATTGTTGGCATGAATGCCCTTGGCTCTTTTTAGAGCATTGGTGACCATGGCCTCCCCTTTCGCGTTTCTGATGAACCCGGCTTTCTTGTGTAGATCTTTGATTTGAAAGAATTTGAAAACAACTTCCACCAAGTACCATATCAGCCAGTCCAACCTCCTCCCCCACATCCTGCTTTTCCCTGAGGCAAGCACATCCTTAAGACCATGCTTCTGGTATGATTCCAAGCCGTAATTCGTTTATGTCCCATTGTCTGGGAAATTCTTATAAGATTTGTTACAGTGATGTAAATTGTGGCCCCACTCCTTTTGGAAGTATGCCACAAATGATGACCCCTCCACAAACATAGAATAGGATCTCTGGACAGCACCATCCATCTCTTGCCCTGGGTCTTCCTTGCCAATTGGATTCAAAGCAAGAATTTTGCTCATTTCTTTTATCATGAAAACCCTTGTCTCCGCCCTTTTGACCTTAGCAAGAAGATTGCACAACCAGCAATGCTTTACATGCCATGTGCACAACAAGATCTTGCTGCCTGGAAACATTGTCTCAAGTGCCCCAATCAGAGCTGCACTCTCATCAATAACCAAAAACGATGTTGCCCATCCAGGGTAGTGCACAACCATGTTTCGTTGCAAATCCTCCAAGATCCGAACATAGCAGCCTATCGTTTCCATATCATGAATGGCCTATGCCACTAGAACAATGTTCCTATGTCCATCATAAACTGCAAATGTGGCCAGCGGAAACTTATGATCATTGGTGTTGAACGTGTTGTCAAAGCACATATTGCCACCATTGCCGAATTCTGCCATCTTCTGGCGTTGCCACTCAGTTTCCAGCCCAATGATGAATGGTGATCGTGTAGACTTGTCTTGCTCGTTGTGTGAGAAGAACCAAGAGGGATTGTCTTGCTTGTGCATTCTGACGGATTGTGCTTGGCTCTCTGCCTTCATCCGTGTTGCTTCATTCAAACTCCAGCTGATGTTGCGCAAGTCTTGCTGGTTCCAAAAGAAATCTCGTGATGCACCCTTGAGAACTATGTCATCTATTGGCGTTGTGCATGTTTCAGAGACACCGAATTCCTGCATCTATAGTTCATGTAGCTCCAACAATATGTTTGTCCATTGGTATATTGAGGAGAAGCTTGTGGGCTGCCCAATTTCTCACCCAAGTAGACAGGCAAGGAGCGTAGGCCCTTTTCTTCTGAAAGTCTTCCAAGCCAATGAATTGAGGACTATGGCAGCTCTCCCTAGTTCCATCAACGTGAGCAGATTCAAAGTACCTGATCTCAATGTTGTTGGGGTCACCAACATATTGTGTGGAAGTGAACTTGAAGCGAAATCCAATTTTTGTGCTTTCCTCCGCTTTTATCTTCGACCTTCTCTTCTCGTTGTCCTCCTTCAATTGCACCACAGGTAGCAAGTTAAAACATTCCTTATGCATGGAAATGCAAGCTCAAAGAACCGCATGCAAGGAAACTATAGAAAACACATGTAAGGTGCAGGGCGTCGAAGGAAGGTATCTTGAGGATGCTCAGACATTGATGGGTTTGGGAGCCTGAACAATATGAATCGACTGGATCGATGAGTTGATTGAAGTTGAAACTCGTTGAATTGATGTAGATAAAATTGACGAGATGGAAGTTCGATGCAGAGATAGCAAGTTGGGACATTCCCTATGCAGGGAAATGCAAGCTGAAAGAACCGCATGTAAGAAAGCTGTGGGAGGCGCATGTAAGTTGTAGGGTGTTGAAGGAAGGTATCTTGAGGTGGCCACCAAGCTGCTGTAAATAATGAAGTATCACGATGGCGGGAAGTCGTGTTCGTCCAATTGTACGTGGATGTGGAAAAGTGGCGCACACAAGCTCAGCGGGAAGCTGCGCACGTTACACAGGCTATAAGTGGACTCTGCCTAGGCAATCCACTTGTCGAAGGGAATGCAATTGGTGTGCTCCGCTTGTCATCCTCAATTGATACAGGACACAATGTTTGCGGTGGGATTGCGCCCAAAACGTTTCTGGCATGCTCGCGCTTCTGTTGACAGACACAGTGTGCTTCAATACATAGCTTGCAGCCAAAACAATCACAGTACGCCTACAATACTTTAAGGTGATGGCGTTTGCATGGGCATTCCGTCGAGCATTCTGTGAAGCTCTCCTTTTTGTCTCTCAGCATGGCATCCTGCCTTGCGCAACTGCTCCTCTTCTCAAGCGATCTATAGCATGACGTGCCCTGTGCCATACCAAGCAGGCACCGTGGACGCCACTGCCCTTGAGCATGCCGGCCGGCGTTGGCTGAGATCGGTGTTGTCGGGGCCTTTCGGCACTCTGCGTCGCCATTCTGCGCTGTGAGATGGGGCGTCTCACAAAACTGGCATCGCGTTTGTCACTGCGCAGAGGCACGCGAGGCTCCGCATCACTGGGCGCTCGGCGCCCCTGTTGCGATGGGTCAGGGAGCGGTGGCTTGGGCAGCTTGGTGCACGCGGCGGGGGGCACGGTTGTAGATAGTACACACCCCATTGAACCGTATGTTGCGGGTGGGCCGGGGCCCGGAAATGATGCCGGTCATGTGGGGGTAGGTGGGTGGGGGAGGGGGTACACGGCGGCTTTACCAAAACACGTTTGCGCCATGCCCGCCCCGCGCTCCTTTGAAATCTCCATGGGCCAGGAACGAGAAACTGGAGTGCTCCGTACAAAGCGCATGCACATCTCATTGCAGTTCTGCTCTGCACCCAAATGCATTGCTGGTTTCCGTATGGCAGTGGCGAACAGCCTGGATAAGAAAATGCACGAGCGGGGATCGATGTGCGGATGTCGCGAGCGGCGTGCGGTCAGAGAATCTCAAGAAAATCCCTAAATCCTCAGCAAGTCCATCATCATTCCGAAGGGAGCAAGTGCCCGATACTGCCCCGTCCGCATCGCAATCATACCAAAGATGCGGTATTCTGGGTGGCATTAGAACTACGTCCACATCCACGTCCACCCAACCCATGGCATATCAGCCACACGGTCAAGCAGCCAGGTACGAACGTGACTCTGCTATTCAATGCCAAGCTAGTTCAATCAACACACGTCCCTCCAAATGGCGTGGCGATTGGTAAGGGGCGGGCGCTCCCATGCATGCTCACATGCACCTCTTTGGGCGTCTTGCAGTCCGCGCAAGCGCACATATCCTACAAGGACAGAATAGGACATGATAGGGAGCGTCTGCAAGGCACCATCGCCACCGCTCCACAGTTTCCCCCACGGACAAACTTCCTCGCTGCAGGTGTTGCCCCCAAACCGATTGAATCTTGGGCGTTCGAGACAGCGCACATCTGTCAATGCCATCGCCGTAGCTATGTGGTTGCAGCCTTGTCTACACTGTGTGAGCGGATTATCCCCCACCAATCGATGTCCGCGGCTATCCAGGTTTTACACCTCAAGTTGGACGTTGGGACGAGGGAGGGTGCAAACAAATGAGGCGAGGGGTTCACTACTCTTTGCAATGCAACCAAGGAATCAAAGAGATGGGAAGGGACTTCTGTGGCATTGTACATCATCTGCAACTGATGGAAAAGTACTGCTGTCTCAAAATGTTTGACGATGTGCGACATGTGTCGTGCATAATGTCCGCGCGCGTAATCATCTAGGTGATGGTTCCGGCGAAGAGGCCACCCATCGCAGAATTCTTATCTACATCAACAACGTATGGCATTGCACTGATGCTCGCCGCGGTGTTCTACAAGAAAAAAGAAAAAATGCGTAAACATGTGCCATCAAGACATGCCGTTTTGCAATGCTCTTTGCCTGATTTGTAGTACGGAGATGCTGCACCTTCCAAACGGTGTTTGAGACACCTTCGTCAAGTTCTGCACGATTTCAATGTGCGTGCTTCACACTGAAGTTTGCACTAAACTTGAACAAAGCTAGACTGTGGTATATATGACGCACCTAGAAGATGGTGCTGCGACCATCTTATCCAATTGGTTATAACTATAGAAAAGGCCCCCTTAATCCAGTGGCACCCAGCGAGAGCGGTCCACAACCCAGCGCCGAGGCGGCACCCGGGCGGTGGCGGTGGCGGCGGCGGCGGCGGCGGCAGCAGCAGCACTGGGCCCAGGCCGGCCCCGGTTCGGCGCCGGCCGGCGGTGTACCAGGACCCAGTAGGCTGCCGGCCAGCGGCATGCCGGGACCCGGTAGGCTGCCGGCCGGCGGCGTGCTGGGACCCGGTACGCCGCCGGCCGGTGGAGTACCGGGGCCAGGGCCCCGACTCACCCCTGTGGCTGAGCCGGTGGGCCTCAAGGCAACCCCTGTCCGGCCAAGGCGGGGGAGGCGGGGGCGATGGAAATATCAGTGGGGCGACCCCTCAGAGCTTCGGATCATGGGTGGTTGATTCAGAAGCGGCATCACCCACGTCAGGTATCCAAGCACATGGGCTGGGAGCTGGACAGGAGAGGGAGACTGCAGCGGAGGCCAAGGCTCGATGTTGCATCGAGGCCCTTCATCGGAGGCGTGCTGAGCGATGGCACAGGCGGGAATACGGCTGCGAGAGGATGATGATACGATGTTGGAGGCTGCCGAGCTACAGATATACGATTGGTGGACAAGGAATTCCTGATACGTTCAGTCAGCAATGGGATAGCGTCATAGTAATATAGGAATGATCCTTCGGCAGGCAAGACTAGAAGTGACTAACTGTTGATGAGCTGTCAGGGTCGGAGCGTGATGGCGCCATGTTTGGGGTATGCCGCTGCCATGCTCGGGGTACAATCGAGGGATGATCTGATCCATGATAGGCGCACTGTAATGTGCATCGGATGGGAGAAAGTCTTTTCTTAATCAGAGTGGTACTGGGGAACGTTGGGAATAGTACCAGACACAATAACGATGTATTGATGCATTGGTTTTACCACAAATATGAGGCGCTCCATGATGAGCAAGAGCCTTGCTGAGTCCGTTGATTCCTGTCTGATTTGTGTGCCTTTGGTCGTGCTGGTTGTTATGTCGGTGCCAGCCTGCCTCCGCCCCTCTTGCGAAAGCGCTGCCCTAGTCGGTCGGGGCTTCATGTCGACTTTCCATCGCTGGCAGCGTTGCGTTGGGCGGAGGAGCACCCAGTGGAGTCTGTCTGCCACCCCAGAGGGTCTGACAGGGTGCGGAGGCGAGCTCCATTAGCGATCGATACTACTCGGTCAGACATTTGGTTGGTTGGTAACACTGCGTTGGCTTTGAAAGGGTGACGTGGTCGGTTACGGCACGTTGCTTTCAAGAGCCCCCTTTTTGGGCTTGTCACCATTCTTGCAGTAGTTTATGCAATTTTGTTGCCCAGTGCAACATTAAACTACAAGGGGGGTGCCGGTTCAGCGATCTGTTTATGTTAAGGGACGTTATAGGGACCCCTGCACCACGCCACTGGTCGGCTGTGTTGTGAGTCTCCCCATCCCAGCACCAGGCCAATCATGGCACCTATTCAGGCACCCCTGGCGGTGTCAGCATTGAAGGCGGCCTAGTCGGTGATTCTCGACGGTGGAGGCGGTCGCCGCGGTAGGGCTCAAAGCACTCCCCGGCGATGGAGGTCCCCCCGGGCCACATTGATGTTGGCTTAGTCCCGATTTGCTTGGCTACAAACACCGCAGGCCGGATCAGAACCTGCGCAAATGAACAACCTAGCGCCGGAGATCCGATTTCTTTTGCCGCAGCCAATCAGTGCTTGGGTGATTGCTGTGCACCACTGCGATCGCCGAAGTTTCCTATTGGCACACTCAATGTCGATTCAAAATTGCAAGGCGCCCCAGCAGTCGCCTGCATTTACCAAGGCTAGCTAGCCCAGCGCCGCACGAGGCACCGCCCAAAGTTTTGACGCCATTGTCTGCTTCAGGTTCAACGAATTGCAGGTGTCTGTGTGCAACTTCGTAGTCTATGAGCTCACGGCTGGTGTGCAAACTGGACGGCTGCTGAAAGTGGGGCTTTCATTGGAGCGGGCTTGGTGCTCAGTATCTTGCCTATCGCGGAGATCACGGGGGAGAAGGGCGCCAATCGCAAGTGCAGGTGCGAGTGTTTTTGCGGACATGCAGATGGCGAACCGACTGCAAAACACCTTGTTGAATGTGCAGCTCCGTTTTGTGGTGCACGAATGATTTATAAGGCTATGAAGGGGTTGGGTGAAGAATGGGTTTCGGTCACCTTGCAGCCGATGCCGCTTGCGTTCAAGTCCTCATCCACATCCCTGCAAGTTGAAACTACCATCTTGAGTCCAAAAGATTGCATAATGGTGATAGCCACAACATTGGGCGCAGGTTGTGGACCTGACTGTGGTGGGAGGGTGCTGCATCACATCGCCGCTTTTTGCAATGTCTGCAGAATGGGTACAGTGCAGTGGCAGAACGGCTATCCTTGATGGCTTTATCCTTACAGAAATTCACAAATCCGCGAGAATCACACATTGGTCACCATCATGCACTACATCATCACCCATCGAGTTGCATGTTCATGCATGTTGTGGTCACATGTGTTGTTGCCTTTCTTGCAACTTGAGATGGAAGAAACATAGCTGCATCATGGTCATGTTGTGCCTACCTCAAGGGCCATCCCCAAAGGATGCCTTGATTTCAAAGGAGTCATTGGAGACTATGTCATACAATTCTGCAAAAAGGTGAGGTTATCCCTGGACAATATCCTGTCCCTTGGGTGGAGAAATGTGTGTGCTTTTGGTTGCATTAAGTTCACTGGCGCAACAAATGGCAGATGAGGCTGATGTGCCGTGGCCAAAATGGCAGAGATATCCAAAAGGAAGAAGGCAGTGCCAACAACAGTGAGGTCACCATATTTTGCGATCTGATTCGCTCAATATTGTCCGCCTTGTTGTCTCACGCTTTTGATGTCTACCCAATTAAGGCTGCGGATAGATGTCCTCTACAACCTGCGATATGCCACCAACAATGCATTAGGAGCTTTTGTTGTGTTTTGTATACGCATGCACTTTTGCCACAAGATAGGCTCAATTGCCTTTTGTGTTCCTCCTTGCGCAATTACTCCAGCTGGTTGTGTAGGTCGTCATTGGCACCCCCCAATCCAGTCATGAATGGCTCACCAAACAACTGTAATTGCTTATCCCATTCCTCTACTTTCTCTCTTGTTGTCTTTGAAGCTTTTACTGTTTGGAAGCCCCTCACCTTGTTCAAGGGTAAACTAGCACTCAGGCTCCAGTATGTCTTTAGGCGGATGCTCACAACCCAATGCGGTTATGTCCTCCTCATCCAGATAGGTGCTCAATAGTTGCAAAGCTTCACGCTCTATGGAACGAACAAAATTTTGAAATTAACACATTTTGATGATATCACTTCTAGCAATACCTGATTTTTTTCTGGAAACCATCGCACACGAATATGAACATAGACATATATGTGCATATGCATATTGGATTTCTCACATGTCTCCATATATAGCATAACGAACAAGTGAGTATGTAGAGTTAGCAGCAATTGCACAATGTGCAGGCAAAGCCAAATGCAACAAGATAAAAAATATGCTTTATCTTCAATGCGCATACACGTTCACTTGTCAGTATTGGTGTTGCTTCCTCTAACACACGCTGCTATCCTTGTGATCAGGTTGTGTTGCTTATTATATATTTAATGATAAAGTTAATAATGTAAATATTGTCATTCAATTGTGTCAAAGCATGTCCCATAAAATCCCCCACCTTTGCCACACAACAGAGCAAAGCATGCATACGCCATGTGGTTTATGTCATCTGCTGCAGCGATTTTGAAAGCTTGTTAGAAGCCCTCAGGCATGTTGGGCATGGTATGCATGTTCCCCTTTTTCTTGATCAAGTTGAATGCAACGATCATGGCAGGAAGCCCTTGACACACACACACACACACACACACACACACACACACACACACACACACATACATGAACAATCACCATATTATCACTAGGTACACATTTTGCAATCATCATAGTATTATGTGACATGTTGTAACATGTGGTTTTTTGCACATGTGTATGATGCCTGCAATACATTACTGTTGTTTCTACATTGTACCTATTGTTCCCAAATTTGGCGTTGCATTGCCTGCATATGGTGCAATGCTGCACTAATGGATTCCGACTTGGCATATACTCACACATTTCAGATTTGTTTTCATAAGAGACACTGCATACAACACTTACTGAGTATATGTTTCTTCAAGTTGTTCGTGTAACCATGAAGGGGATCCCACAAATGCACTGCTGCAGATTCTATTCTATCCCTTGCCTTTGCTACCACTATGCCATATGTCAACAACCTACGGGCGAGTGCAGGCATAGGAAGCAATGTCGCCTTCACTACCGGCTGTGTGACCTTCCGAGACACCTATACACAATTAGTGAGAATTGTTGCAAAAGTTAGTATTGCAATGAATAATGCAGCACTCAATCCTAGTGTGCAGTACAATTCTGTATTGCTCAATCAGTTGAAGTGCAAGTGCCACAAAACCAGAAAAAAAGAACACAGTTGAGTAGTTTAGTTTAGAATTGAAGGGTCGCAGCATTGAGCCAACAATTTTCAATACTGAATGAGTGGTACTTCACATGGTTGTGCATGTGCAAAAAAAGCTTAATAACAATGTAGTTAAGTTTGCAATATGCACTATGTGCTTGACAGATCATCATGGTAACATATGCATTGCCTATTCGGATATTAAATTGTGGTGGTGCTGCTTAGATTCTGGGTAAGAGAGCTTCAGAGAGAAAACAAGGCACTACAAGATAAGGTGAAGCACTTGCAGAATGTGACTGCATCAGAGCAGCAGATGATGCAAGACCTACAGCAGCAAAACCAGAGGAAACAAGGGCAATTTGAGCAAGTCACTATGCAATATGCATTCAAGGCATGCCCCTTGTGCACACATGTGCTATTCCCAATGGATGGTGTGTGATATCCTTATAGCATTTGCTAGTGTGTCTCACTTGGTGCATCTATCAAAATTTGTTGCCAATTTTGCATTGGCATGCATTTGCTTTTTATAGTAAAAACAAGGTTCAGGGTGCACACTGCGTTGTAGCTTAGGAACAAAATAAGTGTGCACATGGCAATCCTAGGAATTCAGAAATGTGAATATTGCTCTGTACTGATAGAAATATCTAATCCCCAACGCTCGTACTAACGTGGGAGCCAGATGGTGCACTTGAAGAAAAGGTGGAGGCCAAACTCTGGCGAATGACCATCTCCATTTCTTTTGGCAAGCATGCACTATGTACCAGTGTCTGAAATGCAGAAAACAGACTATTATCCATTCTCATATGAGATTGAACTCTGCACCTCTTCAATAATATCAAATGGGATTCGACCAATTGGTGTTAACTCACCTTGAAGTACTCTGTCCCCTCCCGGACCAAAGCCCCAGCAGAGATGCATCGTGCCAACCACAACCAATGGGCACATTTGTAGGTCTCTACAGATACCCTCGTCCCATGCGGGGGCTCATCTTTTAACGCTTGCTCCATGAGGTGGAGCAGAAGGTTGTATGAAATAACATACACCTTGCGCTTCATCAAGTAACCTGCACTTGCAACATGCAGTAACCATATTCTTAGTGTTGCTTTTACGTAGTGGTTTATGACCTTGCAGCCCGTACATACATCACAATCATTTCAAACTTTGCAAATGCGAAGTTTTGCTTGTCTTGAGTATGTTCCATTTAACAGCTCTCTTGTAATGTGGACAACGCCACTATATATTACATGATTATTACCAATGATGCACTCCATCTCGGAGTCGCCAAGAATATATTCATGGTCCTTGAACACAGTGGCAAATAGCTGATCATCTGTTTTGTCCTCTTTTGCTGCATCGTCATGGAAGAAATACACAATTTGTCCATTCCATACAACCATTGTTAAGCCAAAGAATCTCTTTCAAACAAATTTTGTGTAGTAGCACTTCTCGCTAGAGGTGTTTACCTTGTCGAGGTCCAAGTGCAGCTGGTGTGCGTGCATAAGGTTGCGGTGGTGCATGGTCATGTTCAATAGCATCAATGCTGCTTGACACATGGCCGTGCAGATTGGCACATCACAAAGTCTACTCTTCATGTGACCCTCTACAGCTGCCTTAGCACCCACATAGTATGCCATTTGTAATTAACACAACAAGGTCAAATGCACATGATTATGTATTATGACAAGAACTATTTTTTACATATAATTGTTAACGTAATATCTAGATTTCCTTTTATAATATAGTTTAGCACTACCAAACTGCTATTCACCAAGCACGCTATTGTACGTTTATTTCCAATCACAATGTAATAGGCTCCGTATCTTAAACACTCACGTTTTTGTCGGATGCGTCCAATAAGAGTGCATCCCTGGCATTAGTTGGCGGATAATAAATGTTCGCTATCTCTCTCCTTGTGGCCGCCTGCATATGCAATATGAAAGTCATGCGTGTACTATAATTTTGATTAAAGATAACGCACTAAGCAAAATGCATTCAACTCATCTGCAGTTCTGTGAACCCGGGCTTCTGCTCATCCTCCTTGTTGCAATATTGCAGGCTACACTTGTACAGTGGCTGCGATTCTTTCTCCAAATATACCTTTACTGCCTCCAGCTGTCAAAGGTGTGCCTGCTATTCACTACTATCTTGGAACCACAAAAAGTTGGCACTCGTGGTTGTCCACTCGCAAAACCACATCATCTGCATTACAAACATCTTGTCAATAGTGATGCATAGCTTTGATATATCAAATTCCATCAAAATCGATATGTCAATATTATCATGCACAAAAATAACACTTGCCTATGGTTTGATACTCCTGCTCATAGAAGTTTAATCCAAAGTGGTAAAGCATGCCATCTCGTGCAGCCTTTTCCCTTTTGAAGAGGGCTGCAACCCCTTCAGGCTGAATCCCCCAGTGAACACGACAAAGGTAACAGGCACTTCCTGGTCACCAGCTGCAGATTGAAATTCTGTAGCATTCTTGATGGTTTTCTTCTCCAATGCTCCTCCATTGCTGAGCTGCAATGTAACAATGGTGGCATTGTTATAAAGCATGGCAGGAAATTTTGTGATATAGTGTCGGTTTTTCATGATGATGTTGTATTTCTTGTAGAGTTCTGTACTAACCAATAATTGCTTTTTTCCAGGTGCAAAACTTTGCTTACTTTTAACAACATGGACCTGTCAGCTGCCCCTTGAATGCCATTATGCAAGACGTTTTCCAAATATCCGAAGATTTCGTCCCGGGTGATAAGCACGATATAGTCGGAACGTCTTGGACGGTCTTTAAATTCATTATAGAGCGCATGCAAATTGTCCTGTTCACATCAGACATATCAATCAGTTTATTTGCAAGCATTGATTTCACAAATACATGATAATGAGCATGAAGTCATGGCAATGTATATAAAATCATTTAATTATTGGTGCAGCAGTTGTGTACTTACAGTACTACTGATGGGCTTGTAAGAGCCAAGAACAAGCTTCTCGAGTTGGGCAACAACTGTCTCCAACTCATCAATGCGGCTGCTGTGTGCACCATTGTCATCATCAAGTGCGTTTTTAGTGATGGATGTGCCAGCTTCATTAATCTTTTGCTTCTTGTTTTGCTTGAGCTCTGCAAGCAACTACATGTTGATCCATGAAGTCAATCTGACAGCAATGTGTGTATCAATGCACAAATATGATGGCGATTAAGATAAGGATGCCGGAACGACCACAGGGCTTTCATGACAATAGTGTGTGTATGAATGTGCAGAAGGGATAACGATGTAGATAAGGAATTGGAACAGGCACAAGATTGCTACAAATACACTCTAGTTCATTCATGGTCATCAAATTTGAGAAGTTTGCTTGAAAATAGTAGATGAGGAGAGAGACTGGTTGTGTGGGTGAATGGAGTGGTTTTCTTGCTTTGATCATTTGTGGATCCAATGCAATATAATTTGGGGGTATGAAAAGCTCGTGCAAAAGTAGATCACATGTGGTTGTATCAATCAGTACAACCCACCCCATGCACAATCACATAATGTGGTTACAACACCAACCATAATACCACACACACAAACTCACCACAAACCTATGATGAGCAGAGCATCATCATTTTGGGATGGCCATACAAACTCCTGTACATTTCAAACCATCCTTGCCATAACCAGCAGAAGTGCAACAAATAGATTCTGAGTGTACAGTGGATTCTTCACTTTGTTTATATGTAAACTTGATATGCGACTTTCCAGTTTTCCTAAACTTGGAGTATATTTCCAAAGTCCTCTGAATCAAACAACGCATTGCTAGCATCAAAATCCGAGCCATCCAATAGATCAGTACCAGAATGTCTTATGGGATCGGCTGCACAAGGTGCACAAATTGGTGTCAAGCAGAGCCACCATATGGTGGGGAGAGTGATTGTCGCCCCATGAGCTGTTTGGATGAGGGAGCCCATCTCTAGTGTGGTGTAATGTGGGGGGAACGCTGGATAACACGATAGTACTCTGGACAACGATTGTGACGGAATTACTTGGGGAGACCATTTACTCCCTTGACTTTCCCCCCTGTTCCCTGAGGCCTCTTATTGGGAACATTATAGTCTTAAATTATATTAATTGACAACCCAATTAAAGGCCCTAGTAGATGGGATTAGGGCCTTGAGAGGACACTCCTTTATTTGGGTGATTTCCGGCCAGCTGCAATACTTTACGGCAGCTTGGGGAACGGTTGTACATTGCACAGGTGTTTTTGGGTTGTTTTTGGGCCCACGGCGGGCGACCCGGGATGCGGTACGCCCTGCCGCATAAAAGACTTGCGGTCTTGTCATCAGTAATCCATTTTGCTCGTCGATTCTGGCAAACACCCCCGGATCGTGTGGATCGGACCACACCCCGCGCGACCGAGCTTGCAGCACCTGGAAACTCCTCGTCGCGGCCCCAACGATCCTCCAGAGATCTGGGCCCACCACCTAGGAGTGCACCGAGCGCGCGCCCCATCCAAGCCGCGGCCAATCGAGGCCGCGAGGGCCATTACTGGCCATCCGGGCACCAAGGCAGCGGCAACGCGCGATTCGAAAACCAGCACCCCATCAACGACCCTCGCTTTGTGGATATTAGCAGAAATACTGATCACAGTATGCCCTTATCCCCCGTTCTTTGCGGTAGGTATACAGTGAGTTGAGGCAATGAGGAAACAATATTTGTTGCGCGGCAGCGCGCAACAGGGGGTGAGAGAGAGCTGCCGGTGCGGGCGCTCGAAGGCCATTAAGCCGGGACCCAGCGCCGGACCCCAAGTACTATGTACTTGGGGCCACACCCGAGCGCCGGTACCTGGGGGTACCCCAGGTACCAGTGGCCACCGCCCTAGTGCCGGTCTAAGCACTTTAACCCCTACACTATCGTAACCGTAGCCCTCTTGGGCCGGTTACTGTAGGGGAGTTGTCGATACCCCCGGGTACCGGTTAGTGCGGTACATCACTCCCCCCCCCCCCTTTAGTCGCGACCCGCGACGTCAAACCAGAAGCTGGCAAGCTGACGCAAGAAGCGGGAGGGACGGTGGGAGGGGAGACGCCGAGAGCCCGCCGAAGGGACGGGGGACGAAGGGAGTGGCGGGGGCGACGAACGCCATCGAGGAGGTGAGGCGGAACGAAGATGGAGGGCCACGAGAAAATCCCAGGGATACGGTGGGATGTGGCAGCGAAGGGGAGCGCCCCCGCAACGATATAATATAATCAAATGGGGTGGGGCCGTGGATGCCGAATGCGGACATCGGCGGCAGGATAGGTGAGGCCGCGGAGAAACTCCCGGCGGGGAAACGGCCAAGCAGAAGATACAACTATACCCCGGTAAGAACGGGGTTGGGAGAGGCACACCAGAGGGGGAGGCCAGCTGAAGCTGCCCCCCCCAAAATGGGCAAGAGGCATAACAAGGGGCAATGCATAAGGAAGGGGGTGACATGTCCAGTGTAGCTCCCCTCGGATGGTCCATGAAAAATCTGGCATCGCGTGCCTCTAGACCCGTACCAAGCCATGGGAGGCCACGCGGGCACCCTATAGGGGCCGCAGTAGTACCCAAGGCGCGCCAAAAACCCCTGGGCGGTCAGGCAGGGGAGGGCAAGGAAAAGAGGGGAAGAATGGCCCCAGAATACCCCCACAGGGGGAAGAGCAAGCATCCCGCAGAGCCAACCCGATCAGAAGAGTGAACCTGCGAGCGGCCCGTAAATGTCCCCCGGCCCGGAGACCAGCGGGGAAGGCGGAGCAAGCTCATCCAGCCAGAGATGAGGGCTGCAAAACAAGGCACAGAAAAAAAGAGGCTCAAGAGGAGCATGTGGACCAGCCAAGGGCTAGGTCGAAGACAACGGAGGGCGCCGAAGCGGCGGCTGAAATGCCTCCTTAGGAGGGCGAATGAGCGAAGGGTCCTGCTGAGCCTGAAGCGCAAAGCGCTGTAAGGCTTCCTCACAGTGGGTGAGATTATGGAGAGGCTCCCAGGAGTTGTGGCTCATGTCATAACCCTTCCATTTAACCAAGTAGTAGGGCTGACTGGTCCGACCACGGCGGACAACGGTCTTCTGGAGGAGGGCCTCGACCTCGTACTCGAGTCCTCATCCAAAAGGACAGGAGGAGGGGGGGGAGGCAACACCGAATGGCCCTGGATATACCGGCGAAGCAGGGAGACATGGAAAACAGGGTGCAACCGGCGCAGGGCGATAGGCAGATCTAGCCAAAAAGCAATGGGATTAATACGGGCCTGAATCCGAAATGGGCCCAGCCACTTGGGCAAAAGTTTCTTGGTACCGGGGTGTTTCAAGTGGAGATTCTGGGTGGACAAAAGCACCAGATCCCCCACTTAAAACGACTCGGCTTTCCGGCAAAGATCTGCCCAGTGCTTCATGGGCTGTTGAGCATTCTACAAACATTGCTTGGCGCGGCGTAACGCAGAGGCCCGATCCTGAAGGAAGGCAGGCACACCGGGGATCTGAGGCAGGTGGGCTTGAGCCCAGGCCTTGGCGGTTCGACGCAGGGGACCGTGGCCATTGCTGCGAAGGGGCAGCGAGGTGCGCTGTTTGAGGGGCAGCGACTGAGAAAAAGGGGTCTGAGGGTGGCGCCCATAATTGAGAAAGAAGGGGGAGAAACCTATGCTCTCTTGCTTCGCATTGTTGATGGCGAACTCAGCGCGAGAGAGGAGGCGATCCCAATCAGTATGGGCAGCCCCAATATACCGCCGCAATATGTCCTCCAAGGTGCGGTTTGTGCGCTCCGTCTGCCCATCCGTCTGGGGGTGATAGGCAGAGGAGAGGTGAGACTGCACGCCAAGGCGGGACAATAAGGCCTGCCAGAAGGCCGAAGTAAACTGAGGGCCCCGATCGGAGATGATGGATTCGGGAATCCTATGGTAACGATGAACCCGCTCCATGAAGATGTCGGCTAAGCCAGCAGCGTCAATCGCGCTGTGCGTGGGCTCGATATGGACCATTTTGGTTAAGCGATCCACAAAAACAACGATGGCGTCGTAGTGAGGGAAAGAGGAGGTACGCGGGAGGTGCACAATCATGTCCATGGAAACGCTGGCCCACTCGTGAGCCGGGATGGGGAGCGGCTGCAATTCCCCCGTGGAGGGACCGGCACGAGGCTTGGAGACCTGGCAGGTATGACACCCGGCCACGAACGCCGCAATGTCACGACGGCTGTGAGGCCAATAATAATAACGGTGAATGAAATCAACCGTCTTCGTCTCCCCAAAATGGCCCGCATAGGAGGGGCAGTGACCTGCCTCCATGATGCGCAACCGCATAGAAGGAGGCACGAAGACCTGATCGCCGTGGTACCAAAGGGCGCCATGGCATACCAATCGATGGCGAGCGGCATCACGATGCAGATCCGCGTACTCCGCACAGGCAGTCGCCAGGTCCTGAGCGAGGCCGGAGAGACGCTGACCGGTGCGGGAGGGCTGAGACAGAGCCGCAATGAATGCAACCGGAGGGGGCGTGGCCGGGGTGGGCGCAGAGGACGACGCGGGTAGAACCGCGGAATCGTCAGTGGGATCAAGGGCCGGATGCCGACTCAAGAGATCGGCGCAGTTGATTCGGCCCGGGCGATATTCCCAGGCAAAATCGAACTGCTACAGGAACTCCGACCAGCAAGCCTGTCGGGAGCTGAGGTGTACCTGGGACTTCAGGTACGTCAAGGGACAATGGTCCGTGACGACCCGAAATAAGGTGCCCTCCAAAAAGCAACGCCACACGCGAAGGGCATGGACGACTGCCAGAAGTTCGCGTTCAGTGGCGGAGTAATTAACCTCCGCTTTCCCGAGCTTACGGGACTCGAACGCGATGGGTTGCCCATCCTGGAGGAGGGCAGCCCCAAGCGCATAGCCCGAGGCATCCGCAACCACCTCAAACGGCTGGGAGAACACAGGCATGCGGAGGAGGGGGGCCGAAGTGAGGGCGTCCTTGACCCAATCAAAAGCCGTCTCCTCAGGCTCACCCCACTGGAAAGCGTATTTGTCCCGGGTGAGCGCGACCAAGGGACCCACCATGTGGGAAAACCCCCGAAGGAATTTGCGGAAATAATTGGCGAGCCCAAGGAATTGGCAGACCTGGCGAGGGGTCCGAGGGCGAGGCCAGTCACGAACAGCTGCGACCTTGGCGGGATTCACCCGGATCCTATCAGCAGAGACAATGTGACCCAGGTACTGAATGGAGGCGGCGTTGAAGCGACACTTCTCCAAGCGGGCGACGAGCTGATGCTCGCGCAACTTCTCCAAGACCTGGGTCAGGTGGTGCTCGTGCTCCTCAGTGGAGCGGGAGAAGACTAGGATATCGTCCAAGTAAACCAGGAAGAACTGGCCCAAATAGGAGCCAAAAATGCGGTTCATCATGGATTGGAAAACCGCAGGGGCGTTCGTGAGACCGAACGGGAGGACCCGAAACTCATAGCTGCCGAAGGGGGTCTTAAAGGCCGTCTTCGGACAGTCGGTGTCCTGAATGCGAACCTGGTAATAGCCCTGCATCAGGTCAAGGGAGGAGAAGACCCGGGCCCCAGCAAGCATGTTCAACATGTCGTCGATCCGGGGGATCGGGTAACGGTTGTGGACCGTCAGCTTGTTTAGTGCGCGTTTAATTGACGCACATGCGGAGCGTCCCGTTCGCCTTATAAACAAAAAGGACCGGGAAGCCCCAGGGGCTGGTGCTGGGGCGAATGAGCTGGCGCTCGACCAGGTACTGAAGTTGGGCTTTCATCTCCTCAAGCTCTGGGCGCGAGTAGCGAAACATGGCCCGGTTGACGGGGGCCGCATCCTCAACCAAGGGGATAGCGACGTCCTCCGGACGACGGGGGGGGAGGCCAGGCAGCGCATCCTTAAAAACCTCAGGGAAGCGATCCAAGATACGCTGGATGCGCACGGGATCAGCCTGGTCAGAGGAGGTAGGTGGGGCAATGATCGGGTCCGCCCCCGCCGTGTCGGGGGCGTCGGGCTCCGGATCCAGCGGATCAGTGGGGCGTAGGACCGCCAGAAAGGTCGCGCAGCACTTCCGCAGAGCCCGCTTGGTTTGAAGGTAGTTCAGCAATGGGGGCGGGGGGGCCAAAGCGGTCGGAACGGCGGCCGAGCCCGAGAGGGACGAGGGGGGGCTAGGAACCCGGGAGGGAGCCGAGGCAGAAGCCATCTGAAGGGTGATGAAGCGATCATGGATGTCATCACGCAAGATGATAGACCGAGCGCCATAGTCGATCGTCACACGACGGCGGAGAAGCCAACCGTCGCCAAGGATCAGATCAATGCTGGGGTTCATCTGGAGGACGACACAGTGCAACCGTTCCCGATAGGCCTTGATCTGAACGGTGATCACCGCCTCCCCGACGATGGGAGCAGTGTGGCCAGAAGCCACCTGCACCTCGACGCCGGCGAGAGGGGTATAAGAAATCCCATTCTGGACGCAGAATTGCTGCGAGAGGTAATGGGTACCTTGGGCGCCGGTGTCAAGGAGGCACTGAGCAGGAGCGCCGGCAAGGCGGCCCGGAAAACAAAGGGCCAAGCGGCCCTCATCAGTTTGGCGGGCAGAACAGATGGCGGGCCGAGGGGGGTCATAGAAGACATTCACCCCCCAAGGAATGCCCAGAAGAGGGGTGCGGGAGCCATCCGTATACGGGGCGGTAAAAAGGGGTGTCCCCTGCGTGTACTGAGCTACCAACTGCATGCCACGAAGACCCGGGTGCGCGGCCTTGCGCCAAGCCGGCACCAAGATACAGGCACTGGTGTCGTGAGGGGAGCGCGCCTTCTCGGCAAGGTAGTGATTAATGAATTCGTCCATGCGGCTGAATGGGGGGTTGAGCCAAACATGGTGGCCCGCCAGAGACTCGCGGAGGAAATCCCGAGTGGGGAAACAGAAGTTGGGGACCAGGGCATTATGACCCAGGGGATCAGCACAAGCGTCAAGTGTAAAGGGACGGCCTACGCGCTGAGCAATGCGCACAAACTCAGGACGCAAAATGGCGCGATCCTTGCGATTCCACTAATCGCGGCGAGCCAGAGAAGGCCCGGGTGAGGGAGCCGAGCTCGAAACGGGAGGCGGGTGAGGCGAGGAGGGCCGGGCCACACAACCCGAGCGGGGACGGCCGTGGGTGAGGAGATCCGATTGGATTAAGCGCCAAGGCCGAGGAGCGGCCGCAGGGGGCGCGCCGGGGACGATCGCCGTGAGGAGAGGCAGATCGCGTAAGACGGCAGGAAACCGTGGGTGACCGGATCCCGAAGGCCCGGCACTAGGAGACGGTGGCAAGGGGACACCTAGCGGTGCAAGAGGAGACGAGAGGCCAGAACCCAGAGGACCCAAGGGGGAGGGAAGCCCCAAAGGTGAGCGGGGGGCCAAAAGAGGAAGCGATCCCGGTGCGACAGGGGGATCAACAGTGCCCGCACAGATGGTCGCGAAGGAAGAGAGCGGGATCAAACGTGACACCGAGGCGGGGGGCGGGAGAGAGGGCGCCGGAACGGCGAGAGACGGAGAGGGAGACACGGAACAGGAAGGAAGAGGAGGCAGGGGAGGCAGGGGGGGGAGCGAAAAGGAAGGGAGCTCCCCCCGAGAATCCACATCAGAACAACAAGGTAAGAGAGGATGGCCAGGCACTCCCGAGGACAAGGCAGACGAAAGGGGAGCAAGAGGCGACCCCTCACCCAAAATGGGTGCCACAAGCCGGAGCGGGACAGACAAACGAGAGCACCACGGGGAAAAGGCAGGGAGACTCACCAACCAATCAGGAGGGGGCAAGCGGCGACGGCGATCCCGCTGGAAAGCGCAGTGAGGTGGATCGCTCCTCCTGCGGGGCTGGGTGTACTCCTCCCAGCACCAGACGCAGGCGCCATGTGGTCCACGGGCGCGGGTGGCCATCCAGAGGGCGTGGGGGAGGCGACCAGCAGAGGCACCCCCTCAGCCGGATCGTCAAGCGGAAGGTCGGATCCCCGGCGGCTGTTGTTCCAGGTGCGGAAGGATCCGCCATCAAAGCGCAGAGCGCTTATGCCCCAGGTCGGCCTTCGGCCTCCCCTCGCTTCAGGGGCCTCATGCTGCGGTGGCTGCTCGCGTACTGGGCCTGCCGTCAGCCTGATCAAGCGCGCGCTCCCGGCTGGAACAAGATTGCTGGTTCGCCGCGCCAGTTCCGGGTGTCGTCGCTGGGCTAGCTTGCTTGCCGAAGGATCATTACTACACCGCACTCACCACATAAGTACGGTGGTTAAGTCAGGTCAGGCAGTAAAACTTAAAGTCATGGCAATTCCACATCGTGCCTTTTAGTAATCATTATTGTCCCCATACACTTCATATTCTAGTAATAAATGTCCTGACCGTTCATAATCTGATAATCACTCCCCCTTTGAGTATTTTCGTCCCGAAAATCAAATCATGAACCACCACTCGATCCACCCGTGTTCTCTATTGGTTGGTCCCTCTCAATCATCATTGGAATATCCTCGGGAGGTTTAATTTCTGTCTCCGGTACCCAAGTAGCGTCCTCAATCGGCCAGCCAAGCCACAAGATAAGAAACTCACGAGTCCTCCTATTTCCTACCCGAACATATCGCCACCGGAGCAACTTTTCAATTTCGTACTCATCATCCGCCATCTCAATTTCCGGAACAGGAGCCTGCTCACATTGATCCCAATCACTGTCACGCCATGCCTTGAGTAGGCTCACATGAAACACGTCGTGGATACGCCAGTCATCAGGAAGCTGCAATCGGTAGGATTGGGTACCAATCTGTTCGATGATACGGAAGGGCCCCACAAAGCGTCTCCGCAGCTTTGCCGGTGTTCCACGCATCCGAAGGTTCGTAGTGGATAGCAGAACAAGCTGATCCACTGCGTAAGTCTCAGGGCGGTGACGACGATCATAATATTTCTTGTGTTGCTCGTTCGCCCGGTGGAGATTGTTCCGCGCCTTGGTAAAAGTTCGATGCAGGCGCTGAGCAAATCTAGTCATTGTCTCAACAGGAGAACTGTCAGTCCCTCTGATCAGCTCATTTGGAGTCACTGGGTGATATCCATAATTCAAAAAGAAAGGCGTGTACCCCGTGCTCCTATTTGGCTGGCTGTTCACACTAAATTCAACAATGGGTACCAATGAATCCCAATCACGAGGCTCTCCCAATTCATGCACAGTGCAACGCAGTGTTTGTTCAAAAATTGCGTTCATTCTTTCTACCAACCTTTGAGTCTGTGGGTGGTAGGCACTGCTGAACCTCAAGTCAGAACCAACCAATTTCCAAAGACTTTGCCAGAAAGCACTGGTAAATCTGCGATCACGATCAGAGTATAGTGCTTTGGGCAATCCATGAAGTTTTCCCACATGTTGCCAATACAAAAATGCAGTTTCAGATGCTGAAATCTCTTCCTTGCAGGGTACAAAATGCACCATCTTTGTGGCCCTGTCGACCACTGTAAGCACAGCATCGTTACCACATTGAGTTGTTGGCAGCTTGGTAATGAAGTCCAAAGTCACCTCTGTCCACTTTTGCTCAGGTACTCTCAATGGCTGCAACTCGCCACGTGGACATTGATACTCAGACTTCTCCAGCTGACAGACTGGACACGATAGGACATACTCTCTGATATCACCTGCCATTCCTCTCCAATACAAACCTCTCTTGGCAGTGTGCAATGTCCTCAGGTAACCTGGGTGTCCAGCATAGGGAACATCATGGAGTTCTTGGAGTAGCAACTTCTTGATCTCATGGTGGTCTGGTACCACAATTTTCCAATACTGGTCTTCGTCACTGAAGTCACTACGATGGACAAGTAACGAGTGGTGCTTCACCCTGTACTTCTCCTGACCTCAGCTCACCTCTGGATTAGTGAGCGGTGCTTCGTCGATTTCCTGTAAAATCTCCGAGTATGGGCTTTCTTGTTCCAACAATTCCATCATCCTGTCTCGGAGTCGACACTCAATGTCCAGAGTGGTCCTGGTGACCAAACATTGTGCCAACGGTGCAGGAGTTCCATTATTACTGCTCTCCACTGATGACAATACTGCAGATGAACTGATTTCCTTCCTCTCAACAAACAACTGATCCAATGCAGCTTGAATGTCTTGATCTGAGGGGTTCTCACCTAGCTGTAAGATCCTTGCCAGATTGCTGTCCTCCTCCTTTGCAGCGCTACTCAGCTTTTGATCATCCATCCACCTCTGTCGCGTAAGGGCGTCTGCTGGGTTCTTCCGGCCTGGAATATGCCTGATGTCAACATCATAACTCTGCAGAACGCCAACCCACTTCCAAATACGACGGTGGACACTGGGTTGATTGGGCAGATGTCGCAGGGAACTGTGGTCAGTCTGAATAATAAACCTGCGTCCCTGTAGGAAGTGACGCCACTGTCCCACTGCCCATACGATACCCAATAACTCCCTTTCATATGCCGAGTATCGGATCTCCGCCGAGTTCAATTTCTTTGATGCATACGCAATCGGTTGGAGACCCTTTCCATGATCTTGCTGCAAGATTCCACCTACAGCAACTAAACTGGCATCCGTGGTCAATACGAATGTCTTCTCAAAATCCGGGAATATGAGGATTGGTGCCATCGTCAAAGCCACCTTGAGTTGCGCAAAACTGCGTTCCTCATCCTCTCCCCAGTACCACGGTTTCTTTTCCTTGGTCAAGTCTGTCAGAGGGTATGCAATGGTCAAAAACCCTCTAACAAACCGCCCGTAAAAGTTGGCTAACACCAAAAACGATCTAACATCCCAAACTCCTTGCGGTGTAGGCCATTCCACTATTGCTTTGATTTTCTCTTGAGATGGCTGCATTCCCTGGGTAGAGATAGTGAATCCCAGATACTCCACCCTGTCTTTGAGGAACTCACATTTATGCAACCTCCCAAACAACTTGGCCTCTCTCAATCGCTGTAAGGCAATTCGCAAGTGCTGCCAATGTTCTTCTATCGTTCTTGAGAAGATCAGTATATCGTCGAGATACACCAGAATGAAAGAATTCAGTTCGTTCTTGAATATTTTATTCATTAACCGTTGGAATGTTGCTGGTGCATTCGTCATTCCGAACGGCATTACCACAAACTCAAAATGTCCACGGTTGGTGCAAAATGCTGTCTTCTCAATTGCTCCTTCCTTCACTCCAATCTGGTAATACCCACTAGCTAAATCCAGTGCAGTAAATACTCGAGCATTCCCCAATCGATCCAATAGCTCGTCAATCCGAGGCAGCGGAAAACGGTCCTTTATTGTTTGTTTATTCAGTGCCCGGTAATCAATACAAAGACGCCAACGTCCGTCTTTTTTTGGCACGAACATGATGGGCGCGCCGTAGGGACTCACCGAAGGTCGGATAAATCCCTGCTGCAACAAATCTCGTAATTGCTCCTCCAGCTCATCCTGCTCCTTTGGTCCAAGACGATATGGTGGACGATTCGACGGCTCTGCATCTTCCGAGACACGAATATCAAACTCCACTGCTCGTTTGGGTGGACGCCCGGCAGGCAGCTTTTCCGGAAATACATCCTCAAATTCATCAAGAATTGCTCGTAGCTGCTGTTGGTGCTCTGCACTGATCGTCTCCACAATCTGTTCCTTCTGCTGCTGAACTGTCACAAAATCCTTCTTGGGGCCTGCTGACTGCAATTTCTGCTTGTGGGCTTGTGTTGACCCACCATGCACTGCTCCTAGTGTAGGTGTAGTCCGATCTACTCCCCAAACCAACGCCAGGAAAACTGGTATCCCCTGTCTCGCCAGCTTGTTGATTTTCCTTCCTGTAATAAACTGTCTGCATCTGGACGCTTTGGATTGCGTCTTCAAGACTGGCTGACCTTGGACCCTGGTCACTGAATTAATTGCAGCCCTGGTCTTGGTCTTTCTCACCACTGGTTGCATCTTTTCTATACCAGTCTTGGGCTGATCACTCCCCCGTTGAGACCGATGCCTCCAGGCGAGGGAAGATGGAGAATAGGTTCAGAAAGAGGGCGTAGACAATAAGGAAACTTGGGGAGGATGGAGTGGGGGGGGTGGGCGGAAAAACTCACGTAATACCTTGACTTGGCCGGTAGTCTGACCTGGGTCAATCCATTGTCCAACCACGCTCGAGGTACCCACACTGTCAGGCAAAATCAGTCGTGGGACCGTCCATTCAATAAGTGGATTGACTGTGCTGAGCCAGTTCACCCCTAAAATCACGTCGATGTCCTGCAAAATTGGGGTGACGGTCAAGTCCAGCTTTGCCACCGAGGACCCTACACAGACTGTGGCATGCGGTACTTTGCCTTGGGACAATATCTTTTTCCCATCGGCTAACTCAAGTAGACACTCGTCATGCACACAGTGAAGACCAACTCTGATTACTGCACTCGGGCTAATAAAACTTCTTGATGCACCACTGTCCACCAAAGCCCGCGTATCCTTGCCGAAAATTCGACTGTTCACTATCAATAAAATCCCGTCGTCGATTGTCCTACTGTTGGTACAATCACGTGGGGCAGCGTCTTGCTGCACAGCAACCCACGTGTTTCTGTCCGGCACGTCTTTCACTGGGTCAATTTTCCCATGTTCACAACCCACTTTGCACAGGGTAGCAATGCTGCGCCAGTCCTGTATGACGGTGGGCGCGATCTGAGCTGGCACTGTTCCGCTACCATGGCTCACCTGTGCCGCCAATCGCTCGACCGCTCGCCGGCATTCCTCTAACCTCCTGCGTGCCGCCACCTGATGTCGACATCGATTTTGTCTGTTTGATTGGTGGCGCCGCTTGGACGGATGTCCCCTGACTATTCGTCCTATTTCCTCTGCGCATGAGGCGGCCTCAGCTATCCGCCTGGCCCTTTGTAGTCGTCGTCGCTCTCGTCGTCTTTGCGTACGACTCTTGTTTTGATGAGATTCCTCTTTTTGTTTTGCATTAGATTTTTCTCCGCTTTTTGATCCGCTCATAGTCCTGCGAATCGGGAGTCGCCCAGCCCTCGTCACGTGGAGCCCGAGACGGGGCTCTACACGTTTCCCTGGGGGGGTGCTGGCTGGTCTCCAGATGTAGCATGCTGCGGCTGTCCATCCTGGAGATTTGGCCCCAATGCTATGGCCATTGCGACACCCTGTCTTCCTCTGCCTCTACCTCCACGGCCACGTCCTCTGCCTCGACTAGCTTGCTGGCCCGTATTCCGCTGATTCCTCCAGCGACAATCATCTGGGTGATGATTGGTGCCCTGGCAGTGAGGACACACTGGAACGAAGGTTCTGGTCATGCTCTGCTGTCCACCTTGTCCAATAATTCTTCGACCTCGTCCTCCACGTCCTCTACGTCCACTCTGTCGACCACCTGCACCTCTCTGCTGACCTCCTCTACCACGACCAGCCTGCTGTGGTTGCTGCGACCTAGCACCCTTATCAACACCATAGGATGCTGTCAACAGCTCCAGATGCTCAGCGAAACGGATCGCCACGTCCAAAGATTGTGGCTCCTTTTGAGCCACTGGCATCCTCAACTCTGGGCAAAGAGCACGAACAAATCGTTCGAGTATGTCAGTGGGATCGTATGTCTGAAGTCGCATGAGCAAATTCTGAAATCTGGAAGCAAAGGAGTGTACTGACTCACCATGTCCTTGGGTCAAGTTCCAGAGTTTGACCCTGGCATTCCTCTCATGGAGAGGGGACTAAAAACGGTTGGTGAGCAAGCCTTCCAGCTCCAGCAGAGTCACAGGTCTTCGTCCTCCTGTAGAACGCAGATAACTGTCCCACCAAATCCTAGCTGTCCCCTGCAGCAACGTCACCGTGTAGGCGACGCTCTGGGTCTCGCTGATTCCTGTCAAATGGACATAATCTCTCACCATTGAGAACCAAGCGGTAACGTCCTCGTTCAGCTCTCCTTTGAAGGGGACTGGTTCCCTTGGCTTGACTTGAATCGATGGTCCAGTGGGATCCGCAGAAAATGGGTGGTAGCCTTGGCGTAGGGCAGGTCTTGGGAAAACTGGTGGAGTCGGGGGAATGAAAGACTGCTGCGGTAGTTCTGGTCTCGATACCGGAATGGCAGGCGTCATAGACTTCGTGCAGTCCACAAATGGGGTTGTTGCCACATCCATGCGATATTCTGCCTTCATTGGAGGCAGAATTGGCAACCCCAGTTCATCAGTCGCGGGTGCTGCAATGTCGGATATGCGCACAGTGTTGTCAGCATCTATAGGCATGTCGTCAGGGAAGGCTGCAGCCTCAATGGCCTCAATGTAACTCTGTAGTTCCACCATGGCTGTTTGGCTCTCCTCCAACGACGCCTGTAGTCCCTCTATCCGTGCATCTTTGACCTGAGTGTCCGTTTTCAGTGTTTCCAGCTCAGATTTCAGCTGGTTAACTGTTGCGGACAGGTCACTCTGCTGTCTGTTCAGACGCTCCTCCATGGCTTGCGCCATTCCAGCTTGGTCCGTCTTGGTCGCCAATCCTTGAGCCACATTCATTGCAGTGGCTTCGAAGCGCGTCTGACTGACCGCCTGTCACAGACTCAAAACTGATGCAGCTTGTTGGTGTTGATTCGCTCTCAACGCCTCCATGTTCTGCTCCAGAACTTGTCGATGAGTGCTGGCGGCGTTCACGTGTCTGGTCTGGTGTCACTGGGTGCTGCGTCAGCGACAGCATGCGCCGCAGCGCCCCTCTCGGCATCACGTGACGGCGGAAATTTCGAGTCTTTTCCGCTGTACTTCGCAGCTACACTTTCCGCGCCCAAATCAGCCTGATTTGGCCGATGCTGACTCAACCTCATGCGACCTGGTGCGGTGCTGCGGCCGCTCTGGGCCCCTCGCAACTCCGCCGCCTCCGTGCGGCGCGACGGCCCGGACACGCTCTCCCCGCTGTCCGTGTCCATGGCGTCGGCCAGTTGGGCCTCCTGCGACATGGCCCTCGGTCTCCAATCGCCGCGCACAACCAATCGCGACCTCGTCGCGCGTTGCCGCCGTTCGCCACCAAGATGCACACCCAAAATCGACCTTCCGCCGCAGTTTTCCACCGGCGCCGTTCACAATCAAGCCCAAACTCGCGGTCCTTTCCACTCAATGCAGTTCACTCGGCCCGGCGACGGTGCTGCACGTTCAATCCGCGCGTCGGCTCGCGTTTTCCGCTGCCAAATCCCGCCGAGATCCCGCCGATTCAAACGGGCCCAACGTGGGAACCCGGAATGGCGTCCGATTCAACACCCCAAACTGGTCGCAACTCCTTT